>VWZD01007409.1:1511718-1558050 GCA_013396695.1 Sakesphorus luctuosus | reverse complement strand
CCCCCCCCCCCCCCCCCCCCCCCGGGCGCCCCCCCGCCGCTCCGACCCAAACCACGCGAGATCTGAGCGCGGCTCTGCGCGCACCCGGCCGCGCCTCTCCCTGCCCCTGGCCCCACGTGACGCGCTCGGGCCTATCAGCGGCGGCCTCGAGAGCTCGCGGCGCTCCTGGAAACATCGCGATCTCCCCGCGCCCCCTGCAGGGCAGCCCCGGAGACCCCGCGGCCGCAGGGGCGGGGCCGGGCGAAGCGCCGCGAGCCTTCTCCGCCGTTCTGTGGCGGCCGCTGCGAAATCCCGCGGAGGTCTCGCGAGATTTGGGCGCGCTCCCCCCGAGCACGATGCCGCGCAGGAATGTGAAAGGCGCGCGCCCGCCGCCATTTTCTCTCTGTCTTGGCAGGCGGCGGCAGCGGCCGGAGCGGCGCCGGGGCGGCCATGGCGGACTATTCCACGGTGCCCCCTCCTGCCGCAGGCGCGCCCGGGGGAGGCGGCGGTGGGGCCGGAGGAGTGAACGATGCCTTTAAAGACGCGCTGCAGAGGGCTAGGCAGGTGCGTGTGAGTAACGTGGCCCAGCCAAATCAATGGGGTTCCTGGGGCCTGGAGGCCGCAGTGCCAGAGTCGTGAGGGGAGGGGTGAGGAGGCTGCACCCTTACCGCGCTGGGCTATGGGGAGACCTGAGGAGGGTTGTGGCGGGGGGAAGGCTTTGTTCCGTCCCCGCGCTGCCCGCCCCGGGCCGTGAGGGCTGTGAGCGGCTCCGCCTGCCCCGCGGGCAGCGCCGGGCTCGGCCCGAGGCGACCCGGGCGTGAGGGCAGCGGTTCCGCGAGGGCCCTACCCGGACGGCGGGGAGGCGAAATCTCGGCGGGCGAGTAGCGGCGCGTTATCGCGGCGGGCCCGGCGGGAGGGGATGGAGGGAGGGCGGGCGGCGGCCCCGGGCCCGGCCCGCGCTGTGGCACCCGCGGCCTGCGCGGCCAGGGCGGCCCTGGCGCCAGCGCTTCATCCCGCCGCTTCATCGGTAGCTTCGGCACCACGGGCGATGTTTTCATCGCTTCTCGGGCGAAATTTTCGCCTCGTGTGTTAATTAGCGGTCGCGGTTTTGGCAGTAGGTAAAATCGGCGTAGTCTTCTGAGGTTTGAAATTGTTTTGCCGGTGAGGCGCTCTGTGAGACACAGCGATGTTCCGCGAGGAGCGCAGAGAAGGAAAATCCTCTTTTAGGAAGAAGTTTCTGCTGTTTGAATGCAAGTTTTTTGTTAGGTTTTTTATTTTCAACGGATGATAAAAATATAGAAAGCTCTGCTGTTGAAGGATGAGCACAAGTCTTCCTTAAAACATTAATTTTTGACAACGGTCTTCTTTGTATTTGGGGTCATTTTAACGTTCATTGACTAAATTCCTCAAATCCTGTAGAAGATGTGGAATAAATATGAGCTGATTAAATTACGTTTTTCTTTACTCACAAGATCTGCCTTTTGTTTAGATTGCAGCGAAAATAGGAGGAGATGCTGGCACAGCAATGAACTCAAACGACTACGGTTATGGAGGACAGAAAAGACCTCTTGAGGATGGAGGTACGCACTCGTTACTGCTGCATTTATTTTTGTTGAGTTTGGCTGACCACTGTCCCAGGTGGTGTTTTTGTTTGTGAATTCAGATTTTTTTTTCCATAGCACAGCATCAAAACGTTTTGTTCCCCTTGTAGATCATGACATACTATTTCATTTTCAGTTTAAAGGGAAAATTTGTTTTAAACCATTGTGCTCTGAACTGAAGTGAATGTAATCCTGTTGTAAAATATTTTAAATGTGGTTTAAATGCTGCCCATAGAAGAATATGTATTGGGGAGGGGGGCAACAAAATTCCTTAGTTGAGAAGCGCCTGCACAGCCCAGTGAAGTCTTTTGTTGTGTGGGACTGGTTACAGCTTGTAAGTTGCAATTAGAATAGGAAGTTCTCACTCCTTGCACTTGATTGTTTCATACTTTGTTACAATAGTTTCATATACTTTATTACTGCACCACCAGATAAAAGTGTTACTGCATTTCGCTGTAAAAGCATAGGACTTGTAGTCACTTTTGCCTTGTCTAATGTTTCAGCCTACAGCATGTGTGAACCCTGATAAGATCATACTTAAATCTTCTGACTTGTTGCAGCTTTTTGGATTTGCTTTATACTGCAGTAAAGTTTTCTCCTGAAATGTGTGTGTGTCGTCTTCTGTCTCTTATGGAGCAGCCACTTTGAACTTAACAGGGTTTGATGTGTTTAATAGCCACACAAAATCCTGGCTAAATTATGGAAAGAAGTCTCTGAGCTTGTGGAAATGTTCTCATGGGTCTTACAAAAGAGCAATGCTTTTTTTTCTTTTAAGAGGATTGAAACTCAGTCTACAGAATGTAACTAAGGCTTTATATCAGGAGTTCTTATGTCCTGCATTAAAGTTTTTTTTTCCTATTAAAGGTGAGGTTTTTAATATACAAAAAATGAGCTAATGATGCTTCAGATGATATATGTAATGTATTCTTTTTATTTTATGTGTAGATGGCTCTTGGACAAGTCCGAGCAGTACAACACACTGGGAGGGAATGCCCTCTCCTTTTAAAGGCAGGAATTTTTATTTATTACCTGTGTTTAGTATGTAAACATGACATAAACTAGTGGATCTTTCTGGATTGACACAAATATTTCTTGGAATATGTGTCTGAGTTTTTGCTGCGCATAAACTATGATGGTTCATGTAGCCTTTATTTTGGGGTGGGAAGGAGCATCTGAAGTCTCTTCAGATATAGGTTAATGATGCCTTTTATTTCTCTACTGTGCAGAAAGGATTTGGATGGTAGTGATGTAGTTGCTTTGAATCTGCATTTTTTTTTAAGTTTTATGCTATCAACTGCTTAATATTGGGACAGGAATTTCATAACAACATTTAGATTGAGATTGCATTGCCATGTTGTATTTTCAGATACTTGATCTAGATTTGTGGTCATTGTCAGAATTTTTTTCCTTTTAAGTCGTTGATTTTTGTATGGATTTGATTTTTTTTTTGTTTTTTTACTATGGAAGCATCATTAGCTTGAGCAACCAACAGAGCTCAACTTTGTTCCTTGTCTTAGTTGAGTTTCAGTGACTGGGTCTCTCTGAGCAATCTACATACAGTGTGTTCTGAAAGCTGCCTTTTGTTAAAGTACTGAATAGATACATGGAAAACCTAACATCTTTTCAGCTATACTAACCAAGTGCTGAGTGTTCGTGAGATTCTTTCTTTTATTCAGATGATCAACTCCCTGAAATTGGAGGAAAAAAAGAAAGAAAGGAAAGAAAAGGAAGGGGGGCTAAATACACTGGAGATTTACAATTCACACTAAAACGTTTAAACGCTTCTTGAGTTCTTTGGCAAAAAAAATTTAAAAAATCTTAATTTTGCAGATCAACCAGATGCTAAGAAAGTTGCTCCTCAGAATGACTGTAAGTAATTTTTATTTTTTTGACAAAAAACCCTAAACAAGTGTAACATTGTCAAAACGAGGGTTTGAAAGTGTTCTGGTAGGTGACAAATAAGTAAGGTCAGAGGAATGGCTGGGGGTTTATTTTGCTGAAACAGGGCAAGGCTGCTTTCTAAAACTGACAGCGATGTTAGCAACAGTTGAACATTTCTTAGCTTGTTTTTAAACTGCCCAGAACACTTCTTAAAAGTCTCCTTGGACAAAATATGGATACAATTAAGTTTAACTACCAAAGGAGAAGCTTAGTTTGTAAACCATACCCCTTGTTTGAGTTTAATTTTTACAATATTTGTTTATAGCTTTTGGAAATCAGCTACCACCCCCAATGCATCAGCAACAAAGGTAAGGGTTGTACTGCATCTTATGTAAAGTTTTAATTTTTACTGAAATGAAGCAATTTTGAGAAATTTTTCTGAAAAAGTGGTATGAATGCATTGAGAATTTACTCTGTATTTGTATGATCTGTTAAAATCAAGCCCTAAGTCAGTCACTTTAAATGCATTTGTGTTGCTGTCTCTCTCCCTCACAGCCAAGCTGTGTATCAGCGTAATGAAGGGAAAGTTTGTTGCTGGGTTTTGCTACTTGAGCTATAAGTAGCATAACTGGAAGTTGAAAGCAGATCTGAGGGGAATGGGGTGACACAATCTTGTGAACAAAAACTAAAGCTGATGGACTCAAAAACGAAACAATTCAAGCTTTACAGAGTGTGGTTACTCAGCTACAACTTAGTGGTTTTCTCCATTCATTTCTTGCCTGAATGGCATCCCGCCATTTTTCTTACATTTAGGTAGATGAGGTGCCAAAACTGACATACATTGGTGGTGATACAGATGAAACCTGAAATGCTATGCCGGCCTTTTCTGTACCTTTCATCTCTTAATAATAAAAAGGATGAAGGGTTACTTAGATTGAATTGTATTACACTTGAACCTTCTGCTTTTGTACATTGTTAGCTGAGGTGGAACTGTGCTTGCATCGTGATTTTCAAAGCCAATGGGAGATGAGCAAGGGTGATAGTGTGGGCAGTAACTTTCTTAATTTTAATGTATTGCGATTTTGGTCTCTGAATGGTCGTTGTCTTTTGTTTAACATTCTGCAGGTCTGTGATGACAGAGGAGTATAAAGTTCCGGATGGGATGGTTGGATTCAGTAAGTAGTGTGGATGTGGGTCTGTACTGTAGTGAGAGATGTTGGCAGATGCTGTTAATACAAATAATCTTCCTGTATTTTCTTTCTTCAAGTAATTGGCAGAGGTGGAGAGCAGATCTCCCGCATACAGCAAGAGTCTGGCTGTAAAATACAGATTGCACCTGGTAACTATTTGTGGCTTTAATTTGTTTGTTGGGGGGCGGGGGTGGGGGGTGTATGGTAGAAAGTTTAGAAGACCATTCATTGCTTCTAATTGCCTGAAGCTTCATTTAAGATATACTTTAATTTTTTGTACTAATCATGACTATCATGGTCTAAAGAAATGCAAACTAGGATATACTGATTATTCTCTGTTTGACTGATGTTCCAGTAGTTTGCATATTATGATTAGTTTCATAGTCTCTTTCCAACTTAACACTGCTGACAAGTTTTATTTAATGACTGCAGATAGTGGAGGCCTGCCTGAAAGATCATGTATGTTAACTGGAACACCAGAGTCTGTTCAGTAAGTAAAACAAATTCCATGTCTGCTTCTTAAACTGTGCAATACAATTCATTTTTTAGATATGAATGTAATATTTAGATAGTTCGTGTTTTTCCTCTACTGAAGAGACAGTTTGGTGTCAATTAAATGTATACAGAAGAAAAAAGGCCCTTAAACTGTGGCCAACTCTCTGATCATGCTTGGAATTTTAGGACAAAAGGGTGGACATTCAACTTGGGCAAGTCCAAATCTTGTTGTAGATAATAATTGCATAACCATATATTGATTTTTAGCTTGAAAATGAAATGTGTGAATGTATATTAAAAACAACTGTAGGCTGAAACTGTTACCTATAAATTGGAAGATTGCAGGGAAAATAAGTCATGTAAGTGCAGTGCCCAGCCCATCAGAGGTTTTAAAGGTCTTTGGTATACATTAGTGTATAACAAAAGTTTTGAAAACAATGTCATTATCATACCTATCAGTAGAATCAACTTTTGCCTTCGTGTCCTCAGGAAGGAGGATGATGGCAGTGAGAAAGTTTGGCAGGGTTTTTCTGTTGGTGTGTTTCTTGTTTTGTTTTTTCGTCTTATTGACACAGCTTCTATAACACTTTAAAGACAAACTTATATTGACTTTACTAGGAAAGATCTGAAGTGTGGTAGTATAATGGTATTACCTCATTTATGTTTGCTGCTCCCACTTCATGTTTACAGGTAGGGCCTGCAGCTACATGTTTTCCTTTGGGAAAGTAGGGTGGCATTCTCCTTTTAAGTCGCAGCCAGGCAGGCTGCCATTCATGAAATCATTTCCTTTATGGGAATTTTCTTTGTAATTTATTCCGCTCACATATTAAAGGGAAGAGTTTTTAACTAATATTAGGATTTTAATCATAATTTTACTCTGGCAACTGATTTACACCTGTGGTGAAGTGAATCTGTACTTCATTTTGTCCACTATTCTTTCTATGTTTACAAGTGCAAATGTCCTTATTTTCCATGCTGAAACAGACAGCAGCTTTTGTTCAGAGTTAAGCTTTGATCAGTGTAACTGCATTCAGGGACAATGGTCATGTTTGAGGTGGTAACTTCGTTGAGTGTTTTTGATAAAGAACCACCTTTTGTATTTACTGTCCTACAGTTTCTTAAGTTACTGTTGCAGATCTATTGAGTTTGCCTCAGGTATTTTAGTGTTAGTAAGCATGTTTCTTTGACAGAGAATAGTGTGGGCAAGTGATACTTGTAGGAATAAATATTTATAAATGTGTATTTTCTTTCACAGATCAGCAAAAAGATTACTTGATCAGATAGTTGAAAAGGGAAGACCTGCACCTGGATTTCATCATAATGATGGACCCGGAAATGCAGTCCAAGAAATTATGATTCCAGCAAGTAAAGCGGGATTGGTTATTGGGAAAGGTGGAGAGACAATTAAACAGTTGCAGGTATATATATATCTTTTAAATGTGGTGATGTTAAATCTGGATTTGAATGGGCACTGACCTCCCTTTTATCAAATAGGAGCGGGCAGGTGTCAAAATGGTCATGATTCAAGATGGTCCACAGAACACGGGTGCAGACAAGCCCCTTAGGATAACTGGAGACCCTTACAAAGTTCAGGTAAGGAGTCCTTTACAATTTCAGAGCATTTTTTTAAAGCCATTCTAATGTTGTGGTACCTAAATGAATTTTCATTCTTTTTTTAGCAAGCCAAGGAAATGGTGCTGGAGTTAATTCGTGATCAAGGTGGCTTTAGAGAGGTGCGCAACGAATATGGGTCAAGAATAGGAGGAAATGAAGGGATAGACGTAAGCATGGTTGAAAAACTTGTTCACTGTATTTTGAGATGTTAACTTTAAATGTTAAGCTGGGTAATACTGCTGAAAGCTCTTAACAGATGTCAAAAGTGATTGTGGCATGTAAGTATTACTTGATCGTTGCTGAAATTATGGCTCTAAATGACATGCAGCATTCACTTTACATTGCTGCCTGTTACAAACAGTTTCAACTGGAGTTAATCAAATAAGCAACTAAGCTTTATGGCCAAGTATATAATGCTGTAATGTTATTGAAATTGGAATTTGGCCTTCAGAGAAGGCTGTTTAAGTTCACCTGTCATGCAAGTCACAAGCTGACAACTGTTCATCCGGGGAGAGGCATTCTGTCATCTGCTAGAATTTGCATTTTTTTTTTTTATTCTGAGAAAGGTAATATCCACTGCAGTTGCTACCACTATGAGAAATTCTAGTGTGTAGGATCACTTTCTCTTTGATACTTCAGTATTTGCTAGGATTGTGACTTGATACTAAAAAATTCACACTTGAAAAAGCCTGAAGTGGCATAGGTCTTGCCCAAATTTGCTATTTGTATGTGTAACCCTTTCATACTTTGGATTTCATACCCGTATTTGCATCAATGACATCTTGGTTTTGTTTTTTTTTCCTAAGGTTCCAATACCACGATTTGCTGTAGGTATTGTAATTGGAAGAAATGGAGAGATGATTAAAAAAATACAGAATGATGCTGGTGTTAGGATCCAGTTTAAACCAGGTTTGTAACATGTTGATAAGTTTCTGTGATTTGACTGTAAATTTACTGGAATGTATATACTGGAATAGTTCGTTTTTATTCCAGATGATGGAACAACTCCAGATAGAATAGCCCAGATCACAGGGCCTCCTGACAGATGTCAGCATGCTGCAGAAATTATTACAGATCTCCTTCGCAGTGTTCAGGTTGGGTAATGTTATTTGCCATTTAAAATCTCCTACCCACCTTTTGGAAAGACCTAAAATTTTCAATAAGTGTGTGTAAATTAAGAAAATAGTTAACGATGCCATTTGAATTTACTTCAAAGTTCAACCTGGAATATGAATGTTTGCTTTTACAGTTAAAGTTTTGCACGTGATGAGACTAATTCAAAGTCATAGCAGTTCTTGATGTGGCTGGTTTTAGCACTGATGCTTCTGTTGTCCTGTGTTAATAGTGAATATGCTTTTGGTTGTAATTGGTGTTTTAAGAGGTTACTTAAATGCTTATTCTTAGTTGAGCCCCACTCTCTATTTACAGAAGGAAGACAAAAATGACATCGTTGTATCTGTGAATCTTCCCAATTTCTTCTATATCTTCTCATTCATCTTTCATATGCAGAGTTGCACAGAACGTCTTTTAAAATGTCATTTATGTCTTCCAAAAGGATACTACTTGAACTGTCAAAACTATCTAAGTAGTGAATTGTTTTTTTCTTAAAAAATGTTGTGATGTAACCTCTTGGCATTACTTGTTTGCAGTAATTTTTATAGAATATGCTCATTCATTGCTTCTTCTTTTTAGGCTGGTAACCCTGGTGGGCCAGGACCTGGTGGTCGAGGAAGGGGTAGAGGCCAAGGCAACTGGAACATGGGGCCTCCTGGTGGATTACAGGAATTCAATTTTATTGTCCCTACTGGCAAAACTGGACTAATCATTGGCAAAGGCAATATATCTTATATATGTCTATATGTTATTTAAAAAAAACTGTAGCTTTTCTGTTAGTACAAGTGCCATACTACAGAGATGTGTCGAGTATTTGCAGATATAGAGCAAAACAGTACTGTTAATTCATGAAATTCCTAATACTCTTTTCAGATTTTCCTCACCAAAACAACAATCAATTTATCTAACCCTTTTTTTTGAAGTAGTAAGTACAGGGTTACATAGGTAGTGTTTGGTAGATTCTTAGATGATGTATGTTATAATTACCATGTGTTTGGTGCTGCTTTATAAGCCTAGTGATACTGAATCTGACTCACTCTTGAAACTAATTTTCATGTATTACAGTGAAAATCTTCCACAGTGAAATCCTGTAGCTATTTCTTCTATATGTGTGTTCGTTAAAATAATTCTCAAATTAATTTTTTTTTAAAACAAATACTATATACTTCCAAAAGAAGCACTGAAGTTACCTTAGTCTCTTGTTCATACTGTGTTTTCCAGACCCAGCAAACAGGCCGACATAGTTCAGTTCTTGACCTGGAAGGTGCATTTTTTAAATGCCAAATTACTGCTGGTTTTGCAACTGTATATTGAGGGTACATAAAATTTCTCTGGATCACTTGAGAGGAGGAGCCAGTTTAGGGAATGTAACTATCTGGTTTTAGTGCACTGGAAGAGTTGTGGACTTCACCATCTGGTCAGCTTCTATGGTTTTTAGTCATGTGTGCTTCCTTACTGCTTTGCAGGAAGGCTTTAAGTTTGTATTTATTGATAACTCTGTGTCTGTTGTTAGTCATATCCAATCATACATGTTTACACGAATGAAAAAAAACAGACAACATTGCAGGATTTCTTTCCTAGTGTTTCCAAGGAACGTTATTTTGGTCTTTATTTTAAAAATGTAATTTATTTTTACTAGTTTATTGCAGTCAAAACTCTGTACTACACCAAAAAGTTTTTTTGAAGTTCTTAGAATGTTCTTGTATGGCTGGTAAGAATAGGCACATTATCAGTTCTTTGTCTTCAACTTCATGTGCTTTACTTTTCTCTGATTTGAGTCAGTATTTTCTGGTTTAGTGCATATCATAAAAGCTGTATGTTGCATTGTAGGTGGTGAAACTATTAAAAGTATAAGCCAGCAGTCTGGTGCTAGAATAGAACTTCAGAGAAATCCTCCACCTAATGCGGATCCAAACATGAAGATGTTCACTATCCGTGGAACACCCCAGCAAATAGATTATGCACGACAACTTATAGAAGAAAAGATTGGAGTAAGTGTAAAACTGGATTTTGATTTACTGTTGCAACTAAACAGAACTAAAAGCAAGTCTCCTTTTTGGAGACTTTTTTTCCCTTTCACTTCCAGTTTAATCAGAAAATAAATCAATGATACTAAATCAAAATCCGTATTTCAAGCAATATAAACATAACCTAGTGTACCAAAATAGACAAAATCTTGAAATGAAAACAGTTGCTTTCCTCAGTGTAGTATGATGCATTTTTTAATGTGTTCTTGAATATGCCCACTTTGTGCATATGAAAAATTTGAGGAGTTCAAAGATACCAGTGGTGTTCTCAGAGCTACTGAAATGTCAAGTTTTTCAGTCTCACTATTATTAGGTAAAGTTTTAATCCTTGTTTACACCATCAGTTTCATTGCACTTTTGTTTGCATGTGTGTGCATGTAATCAAATTTACTGGTGGCTTTTTGTATCAAATCTTACAACCTGGTTTAGTTAGCAAAATTAGTTTTAAATTGGTTTATTTTAAAACTGACAGTTTTGTTTTAATCTATGGAGAGATTTAATGCAACTTGTGGAAAAATCTGTTTTATTTTAAAATTTTCTGCATCCTCAAGAAAATGCATATAAATGCAACTTTTTTTGATGTTACTACTGCCATGGCTGTTTTTAACTCTTTAACTAGCCCGGAGTGTAATTAATCTTTAAAAAGCCTGTTTTCAGCTGGGAAATGTCTTTATTTAAAAGCAATCAAACCTTTTAGATTGTATTCTTAGAGTGTTTAGATAAATGCTTCTAAACTGCTGAAAAGTTGAGAACCTCAAGGTTTATTTTCATCTCTGTCTCATTCTTATTACAGGGTCCAGTGAATCCGTTGGGTCCACCTGTCCCCCATGGACCTCATGGTGTTGTTCCTGGCCCACATGGACCTCCTGGACCACCAGGTCCTGGTGCTCCCATGGGACCATACAATCCAGCTCCTTATAATCCAGGGCCTCCCGGCCCTGCACCTCAGTAAGTGCTGCCCCAGCCAGCTGCCTTCTCGCGGGGTGACCCTAGGCTGGCTTTCACTGACACGTGTGACTTGGTCTTTTGTAGTGGTCCTCCAGCTCCATATGCTCCACAAGGATGGGGAAATGCTTATCCACACTGGCAGCCACCAAACCCACCAGATCCAGGTAAGAAGTGTCACAGTCATACGGTAGGGTGGGTATACTTTGAGTGCATCCATTTTGTCCTTACAAGTTTATACATTGCAGTTGACTTGTGTTACCCTGGTAAATCTGAAAAGCTCCTGGGCTTTCAGGCTTTTTTTTACTGTTTGTCAGTTTACCTACATTTTAGACTTTCCCCATGTTGCTTGTGAGATGTTGAAATTCAACTGTTAGAGTTGCATATGCTTTTTTACAAATGTTGTTGATACTTCATTCCTGTTCATGATACTTTTTTGCAAGTCTTGGTTCACTGATTTTGTGCAGTTTGTTTTTTGTACGATTGGTGTTTTTACATTAATGAGAATGTGTTTTCTTCTCTCACAGTAAATGATTTTTATTTTAAACAATCTCGCTGATCTGTCTTTGCATAGTTTATGCTATATTATGTTTCTAGCTTTTGTTGACCTATGAGGATTGCTTCTCAGAGTCTGATACAGGTATATTTTGTTGAGTCCCCTTTGAGGGATAAAACCTGTTGAACTGCTGTTAGTACACTAAAACTAGTTAGGGTTGTGTATTTTGAACTTTTGCTTATGATAGGTTTGTATTTTCTTCTGAAACCCATCAATGTAGAATCTATTTCTTCTGTTCCTGATTATCTTTGTCAAGACTGGGAGTTCTTACTTAATTGTAACTTCCCAAAGTTGTAGTATCCTGCTTTTCTTTAAGTTTACATCCCTTGGTTGGACTAGAGCATATGGGGAAACAGAACTGCAGTCACAGAAGGCATGGTAAGGCTTAGATGCTTGAGTCGGTTGTACCTCATGTCTGAGGAGAGCTTCCTCAGAAATTCAGCCAGCATATCTCAATTTATTTTTATTATAAGTGGAATAAATATTTATGGATAGCCACTGTTTCTGACACTGGTTCTTCTAGTGAAAAAGGAGAGGATGTCTGTCACATACTGTGTCTTTTCAAAGAATCATCTCTGGTTTCAGTTACCAAATTTTTGCGAAAGGTAGCTCTGCATGCATTCAGTTTAGTGTTGAAAAATGCCTATTGTCATTATTTAAATGCAGAATGATTCAAAGTGACTTTAAGTCTCAGTATATGAAAACTGTAATTTATGCAAAACCGCTGCTAAAATGTTACTGTTTCATACCACCTTTTCCATTTTTTATAAATAATTTATCTAAATGGCACGTAGTCTCTTGATGTCATCTTGCTGATTTTGTAACCATTTTTTGCCTAAATGCTCATCTTAAAAATTTAATGAAGTTTTCTGGTGTGCAGTTGAAGTTGGTGTTTCTTTTGACTAGCATTTGCTTGGATGAATTTTCTACAGTTTTCACTTAGTTGCTCATTTCAGCGTAACAAATGGGTTGTTTTAGTATTTTTTCCAGAGGTGCTTTCTCCAGAGCCATGCTTGCCCTTGTCACATGAAAGTGAAGCTAGTTACTGCAGTCAGATTTCTTTGGAAATTTAAGGAAACCTGCTCTTTTGTTCTTCTGCTGTAGAGAGGAAGGAGGGGGGAATCGAGCAATGGCTTATTTGTTATTTGCAGGTAACCTTAGAATATAGTACGTGTTAGTTTAAATCCATTGTTGTTGATGGAAGCAGCAGAATTTAAAAAGGAAATAGTGGTAACATTTTTTTCTGTATGCTGATGTTATTGTGTGCATTTGAAGTGGTTACATCTGACTCTTGTCACAGTATTTCATTTTATGTTGATTTGTTGTGGATTTCTTCTTGAAAGCCTCTTCCAGGGAATTTCTTCTCTCTTGCGTTGTTCACTGCCTTACCTATTTTGTGTTTGGGGAAGATTATATTTCCATTCCCATGTATAGTTCTAAAGTCTGTTGTGTCCATATCCTTATATGAAATTCTCCCCTCAGTTGGCCACATTTATATGCAGAAACTTTCTCTTTATGAATGCAAATAGTGTATGCAGGTATATGATGGTTGCATAAAACATGTTCTCTAATAGTAGATTTTCAGGTGTTGTGGATTGCCAATCTGGTAATGTAATCAGTGATACAGCAAGAATAAGCCATACATAAAAGGCTATATGTGAAAAACAGAGCAACAAAACTCTAGGAAACAGCATCATTGACTTACCTAGATATAGATAAAAATAAGGAACCATGGAGATAGCTGCCGAAGATGCAGGTGTTGCTATTATTTCTTACACTAAAAAGCTGTAAGTAAACAGTAATGCTTAATAGCCATGTTATGGGGATTTAGGTTCTTGACATGCTTTGTGGTTTTGTATTTGATTGTTACCTTAAAGTTTTAAGTGACATGCATTGCAAATACCTAGTAAGATTTGTATTCTTCTGTTTCAGAAATATGTTTTTGGCATGCCTCCTCCACCGGTGCCAGTGCCATTAGCGTGAGGTTATAACAAAAGTAAAACCACTCAAATTGTTTGATGCTAGAATGATTCATTGCTGCTATCATTTATTATTAACGTGACTGTTTAAATAAACTTGCAAGGTCTGTTTTTGCTTATCACATTTAAAAATTAATGTGGCATTGTAGTAGTAAGGATTCTAAAATTATTTTATCTCTCCAGCCCTATGAAAGTACATTACGTACATTACACTGGTCTGAAACCTGATCAAAAGTTAGTACTAGAAAGAAAAGATTACTTTGTTTAGATGGATTTTTCTTTGGAGGAAATTAAGAGTGTGTAGAACAGGATTAATTGAAGACAGCATTCTGTTCATGGTATGACAAGTTTTATAAGAGCTTATGTTCTGTTTTTATAGGTAAGCCAGGAACAGATCCCAATTCAGCAGCGTGGGCAGCCTATTATGCTCACTATTATCAGCAGCAAGCACAGCCACCACCTGCAGCCCCTCCTGGTGGACCAGCTACAACCCAAACTAACGGACAAGGTACCTGTTCAGTGAAATGGCCACATTTCTTATTGCTGAAGGTGTCAATGCCCAGTTAGTTTTTACTATTGTCTACATACATTGGGTAAATTTATTGAAGTAGCTGGTTTTCTTTGAAAGTGATTGCTTACAACCTTCAGCATTGCTGTTCTTAAATTCAGGAGTAGTAAGGGTAGTGTATTTATTTTGGGATACGCTCCAAAGAGAAACACTTAAAACATTTCTTTCTTTCTTTGTGGTATCTTTTATGAATACTTTGTATTTGTAGTAACTTGTACCATACATGTTTTTAGTGTCAGATTTGAGTGCTGTCATATGGGATTGTTACTGAAAATTTCAGTTGATTCTTTGTATTATGGATGAAACAAACTGCAGTAGTTTTAGTTTGACTGTTTTTAATGTAATTCAGGAGATCAGCCAAATCCAGCACCAGCAGGGCAGGTTGACTATACCAAGGCCTGGGAGGAGTACTACAAAAAAATGGGTAAGTGCGCAGGGTTTTTTCCATTATTGCGTAGTGGAATGTTTTTGCAGACTTGCATGTCTTGCTTGCTTTTTTATCTCAAAAAAATTAAAATGCAGGCCATATGTCTGCTGAACCATATGCTGAAAGCCCTGCTGAAAAACAGATTTAAATTTCCTGTTGTATTTAAGGAATTTAATGGTACTTTTGCTAGTAATTCCTTTAGAGAAATACTTCATACTTAATGAGATGTCTGTATTGGATCCTTGGGAAACAACATGTATTAAATGCTTCAATCTGAGTATTTTAAAGAGATTTCCTAGAGTTTTGGAGTTCAGCGTTGATCTACTTTATGAAGCTGTTGCTTTTGCTTGTTTGGTAGTTGTTTCCTTATGTTCTTCAGGTTACCTGTGATTTTCTTGTGCTTTCTGTGTTCCAGGACACAAAAACATCGTAATTAGCCTACATTTATAAAGTGCCCTTTTTAAAATAGCATTAGCTTTGCAGCACTTTAGAGCTGTGTTTAAATTGCAGGTTGGTTGTTGTTGCTAGCTTTTTTCCCTCAAATATTTTGCTTGAGCTGACTTAAAAAAAGGAAATTAACTTGCTAGTTGACTAGTTGAGTGGATTATTTCATCATTTTCTACGTAAGGAAAGAGTGTGTGGCCTTTATGCATCAGCAGAAGATGCCTCTGTCTTTTAAATCGTGGTAAGGTCAGGGTTAAGTCCACAGTGTCCTCCCATGGATCCTGTAGGTGATGTAGATCTGTTTACTGAGCACTAAGAGCATATGAGTGCGAGTTTTTACCAGACACAGCAGCTCCTCGTTTGGCTATGTGTCTGCATGGGAAGATTTGGGGACTGTTTTGCCCTCTTCCAACTACACTCAGTTTTCTCATGAAATATTAAAAGCATTTAGATTTCAGAATGCATGCTTAATTCCTCTTAAAACCAATCAAATGAGAGGAAAAAACAAGAGGGCAGTTCAGATCTTAATTTCTTTTTCTAGTTCAAACAGTTCCTTGCCCAAAGGAGAGCTCTTGATGTCCAGGGCTGAATAACTTGACTGTGTAAATCATGTGAGAACATGTTGCTTCAGAATCTTGATATGGTAGATACCATTTCTCTTAAGATCCACTTAGAAAAGAGGAATTCAGCCAGAGTGGATTTAAAGGTGAATGGTGATGGTTCTCCCCACATCGTTAACAACAATATTAAGTAGCAGTGGGAGATCTGAGGAACACCAAGGCTGCCCAACACCAAGTCCGTGTGGTCCCTGGGCTCTCAGGGGCTGTTTGTGCTTCTTACAGTACTGTGATCTTCTGTCTCTGTTAGCTTGTGCCGAAGGGAGAAGGTAGGAATGCCAAGTCACTTGTTCTTTGACGACTCTTTCAGATTTTTTACAGTACAGATAATGACACCAGCTGCTGTTTGAGAGAACTGAACTGAAACTTGGACTTGCTGAGCCAAATCGGTTTTATTTTTGCTGTCGAAGAAAACTGTTTCAATAGTCCTTGTGTCAGGCTGCTGAGGGTAACAGTACTGAGCTGAACAAACTGCATGGGACACTGCAGTTAGTGTTCTGGATTTTGTTACACTTGGTCAGATATGAGTGATCTGAAAACACTAAAACACTCCTGAATGTGCCCATCTAAACAATTACACTATTTGCCAAAGTGGCTTCCTACTGGTGTGATACAACTCTGTTGATCACAGAGAACACTTTGCTGTTTTTTATGCAGTGAATAGTGATTTGTAAATAATCTGGTTTCCAACTCTGAAATACAGTGGCAAAGTCCATCTCCTTTCTCAGACCCTTCTTTTATGGACTACTGCTTTGAGTAGCAAATACAATTAAACATAAGACTGAAGAGCTAATGAAATTACTCCTGCACACTGGTACGTTAATGTACATGGATCTTGTAGATGACCAGACAGTTTGCTTGGTACTGTACCCTACTTCATCAATCAAAAATTTTAACATTTCTCTTTAGTATTACCAGGTAGCAAGGTAGTAGTTTAGCTTTTGAAGACCTAGAGATGCTGTTACCTTGAACTGGAGACACAGTATTTTTATTTTTTTGTACATAATAAAAAAATATTTATGTAGCTGGGCCATAAAAATTTCTCAAGCATAACAGTTCATATTTTAGCAAATTACCTGTATGTCACCACTTAAATTTGTTGATTTATCATTTAGAGTCATTCTTGTGTATTGTGGGCTTGATGTACAGTTAAGGGATTCCCTAATAAAATAGTGAAGCAGTTCTTGAAAGTTTCCTGATGATTGTAGCAGGAAAGAAGGCGAAGTTTTCTTTTACCCTAATTTCTAATCATATGAAAGATAATTTTTGTTAAAATAATTAAGCAGAAGTGTAAATTGTAAATTGTGGTAAATTACAAGTTGTAAAATGTGATTACATCTCTAAAGTTTTGAAGAAATTTAGGTAAGTTTTTCTAGGAAAACAATTGCTTTATGGTATATACCAAAAAGGGTGGATGGGTTTTTATAACTTACCTACAGTGTAAGAGGAAAAATTATTTAAGTTTTATAGATGGTTGGAAAATGGAAGGTTGTATTTTTATGGCTTTTGGGATAGTGCTTTGCCAAATATTCACATTCTGTGCTCACACTTAATGTTTTTGAGAGAATGAGAAGACTACATAGGTGTAGGAGGAGCGTGAATAGCTAGCACTCTTCATGGGAATTTTCTGTGTTAAAGTGTTTTAAAACAACCAAACAAAACCAACCTGCCTGGTACCTTAGAAAACAGTTCCTTAGAATCTTTGATACACATGTTCTCCAGAATGCTGCTCAGTGGTCTTGTATTCAAGTAAAAGGTGGGGTGGTTTCAAGTAGTATTGAAAACTTTCAGCCCTTTCTTGACAGCAGAACACAAATTTGTTGCACATGGAATTGTACGGGGTGCAGGCTTGCATTTTGCTTTGGTGTAATTGCTGCAGAGTGGTTGGATGTGGTGGTTTGGTTTTGTTGTTTTTTTTCCTGCCATCCTAGAAATAACCTGCAGAGTTGGTAGGTTTTCTGTAGTACCATGACTGTAAAACTTGATTTGAAAAAAGAAGCCTTTAAAAATGTAAACAAAAAACGTCATATCACAGTAATAAAACTTCTGTTTCGGAGGTTTTAGAACTGAAAATGAAGCCCTCTATATAAACCCCTTCTGTCTGGATGCATGCACACATGTGAGGACAGATGTTTAGGCAGGGGATAGAGACTGTGGCTTTGCTTATAGTCATGTGTGTTCTGCAGGTGCAAAAACACCTTTCAGATAAAAAGTGGTGAAGAAGATAGTAGTGCTAAGTGGGGTGTATTTGGTGTTTCTGAAGTTAGGGGAAAAGGAGGTAAAGCTGTTAGTGACAAATCTTGGCAGAACAGCATGACAGGTCCTAAAAGCTTGGCTGTAATTTGACTGGTTGGTTTGCTTTTTCTGATATGCTGAAGAGTCCTTGTGTATCGGTCTATCAGTCTGCCAGTTGGTTTTGTTGAAAGAATCAGTGGTTCTGAGCTGTAAGTCTGGAAGAGCAAGTGTGTATGTGTGTGTGTAGGCACTGTTATTTCCAGAGGATTGGAGCTTTAGGAAGGGTTGGAAGAAGTTGTTTCAGGACTACTCTGGTGGAGTAAATGTTTACAAAAACTAATGCTCTTTTTGAAAAATGTCATCTGCAATGTCCTTGCACTTAATAGAGGTTAGGCAGTGAGATTTTGAAGTTTTCTCATTTCTGTTGCAACAACAAAGCTGTGTCATTTTAATTACTCGTAGGTCAAGCTGTTCCTGCCCCTGCCGGGGCTCCTCCAGGCGGTCAGCCAGATTACAGTGCGGCATGGGCTGAGTACTACAGGCAGCAGGCAGCGTATTACGCCCAGACAAGTCCACAGGGAATGCCACAACATCCTCCAGCACCACAGGTACAGTGTTAAAAGTGTTTTTTGGCTGGCTTCCGTTTCAGTGGTTGTAGATATTTTTTTGCATGTCTCCTGCTTTGTTACTTTGGAGTATGCATCTTTTTTTCTAGCAAAATAGCTATCAGAATAATTAGTAGATGACTTTGTTTACCTGGTAACTTGAGTTCCTATCTATCCATATGTTTGGTGATTATGTTGGTTTGTTTTTTTTTTAAAAGAAAAAATTTTCTCCTCCCAGGGTTTTGAAAACCATGCAAGAAGCCACCACCATTTACATTAACCAATTTTTCTTTCTAAAGGCTTCACTCCTGAGTTAGCTCCATTTAAAGGATTTTCTTTAACTTTTTGTGTATCTCTTATGTATCTCTTCTGCACAGGGCCAATAATAAGAAGTGGACAATACAGTATTTGCTTCATTGTGTGGGGGAAAAAAACCTTTGTTAAATGTATGGATGCAGACGCCTTGATGAAGATCTTAATTTTGGTTAAAAAAAATAGTGTTTTTGAAAATGTAAAAAATATCTATCACTACTGATAGGAGGTAATATTTCTGTGTAGAAATGAAAAAATGGTTTGTTTTTAGTATTAGTGTAGATGTACACATTCCAGCAAATGTATTTGCAATTATGTGGTCAATGCTTTGTGATATAAATGTACTTTTTCAATGTATACTTTATCACTTTTAAAATGCCTGTTTTGTGCTTTACAATAAATAATATGAAACCTCCTGTGTCGGTAAGTTGGATATGTGGGTATATGCAGAATTATAGGATTGATTTACAACGCTGACTCAAGGTACCTGTACACAAACCAGTTGGTTTCTTTTCCCCTCGTGAAACCTTGTTGAGTTTAAAAACTTGTCGTTAGCATGTTTTTCCCCTCTTGCAGAATAGTTGTAGATGGAGGATCTCTTTCATTCATTGTATTTTGCTGCCTAGCACCAGTAATCCTGATACCTTAATTTTCTTTCTATTTGATTAAAACTGCATGTGTTTAAGAAAATGATCTTTTGGCATACTTCCATTGCATTAACAGTGAAATTTCCTTTATACATGACCACTGTTTCAGACCTGTGCAGCTGCTATAACAGATAACTTTTTGGTTTTAATTGAGTACTTCAAAACTGTTCCTGCATAACTATTTTATGGACTTTTTCAGACTAGTTATAAAACTTACTTTAAGTGTAATGTGCTTAAGCCTTCAGTTTAAAGTAGTCTACTTCAAAATTCAGTGTAGAAAAGTCAATGTGGTATGCATAGTAGTTAGAAAAATTGCATCTGTCCTTAAAACGCTGTTTTGTTTGAGTGGTGGGAGTGGTTGAGAACTTCCTGCAGAGCAGATAACTTCTGTTTTTGTAAATATTCAAGTATTTGAATCAACTGATTATTTTTTTATATATACTTGAAACTTATTGCTCTAATGCTCATACTAAAAAGCTGATGCTCTTGAAATCCTGTGTTTGCTCTTTGCATATTTATTGGCTCTTTGCATATATTAGATGACATGCACTACAGTCTGTCTTGCCATTGTCTGTTGAAGTGCAGGTTTGATCCAGCCAGTATAGAACTAGCTCTATAGGGGTGAGGAGGACTGTGCTGTGTATCATCCTTGATTGTTCCTTCAAGGAGCATTGCACTGTAAGTACATCAGAATGACAAATTGATGAACTGCAACAGTATCTTTTTGTCAATGTTCCACATAATGAAAATGCCGTACTTGTGTGACTATTATGTTGGAATACAGTGCTGATATGGTAGGAAATCATAATTGCTTCTTAATTCACAAAAATAGGTTTGCTTATATATACATACACATAATAGGAGTTTTGTGGGTAAGTATTCCTGAAACGTCTAGCAATAGCTAAAGAAAATCATGTTTCTGTTTATCTGAGTAATAGTTTTTTTATCAGTACTCCTGAGACAGCTGTCATTCAGTGTTTTAAAGTGTGCATATCATAACATTGAAGTTTTTGGAACCACTTGTTCGACAGCAGTTGTCTTTGACTTCAGATAGTTTGCAGTTACGTAGTGATGTAGGTATGTTTTAAATAATTCTATAACTGTTAACTGCTTTATTTTCTGGGACACCGTGTTGTTGCTTTGAGAATAAACTTTTGTAGGGTGGCTTCACAGAGAAGTAAAAGTTAAGGCTTGAAAACTGAAGTAGTTTATTCAGGTAATCAGCAATGTATGTATTGTGCTGTAGAAATAGAAGGAATTATTTTTATCCCTTTTAAAAGTAGGAATTATGCTGGTAGCTTGAAAAAGGCTAGGACAGTATTTGCTATCTTTAGTGTAGGGTATTAAGTTTAATAGTCAGGTATTTTGCATGGTATTTTGTAGATAACCTTACAGAATGGTGCATTTATTATGGATTAAACTGAGCAAAATTAAATTCACTGGATTCTTTATCAGTCACAAAATGGAGGCTGTTGATTTTGATTCATTTAAGGTATAAAATCTTTATTAATTGCAAACAGTGCAATTATTTATACTTCACAGTGCCTTCCCAGACCTTCCACCTTAGGTTCTGCTGCAAAAAAGCAACAGGTAAGCACAACCTAAGGAAGTATATAAATTAATATATTTCAGTACATTAATGTTGTCCCTGTGAGATCTTTGTGGTTGTGTATTGAAAAGCAATCTGCTGCTTCCCCAAATGCATTGTTACTCACGGTTCCATTTCAGTGGAAAGTCTTTAAACAACTGTTTATATTTCTAGGTGAATATGTACTTTCTTTTTTCTTTTTTTTTAAGAAAAGATTATTAGATTGCAGTAATTAAACTTGATCAGAATAAGTAATTTTCATTATTTTTCCTCAAATAGCTAGTTGTTGCAATTAAAGAATCAAAACCTTTAAAATACGCAGGAATTACTTTGGTTAGAAATGTCAACAGCCTTCACAAATGTTTTTTATAATAAGACACTATTCCCACTTACACCCATAAGACTTAAATGTGAAGAATATGACTTCTTGTTATTATCATTGAACTTGATAATTTGTCTTATAGTGTGTTAGTGGAATCTTTAGATAACTTAGTTTGCTTATTCATACTTGACATGGTAGGAAAACAGATGCTGGTGAGATTAGTATGTTTTAACTGCAAAAGCATGTGCACCAATTAAATGTTAACAGTACAGCAAATATCAATATAGCAGTCAGTGTATCCTGTTTCTTGATACTTTAACTGAATTGCTGTATATTTTGATAGTATAAAATGTTATTTGTCGTATAGATGGTCTGGTATAGGTTTTTGTTGCTGTTTTTTTTTAACTTAACATAAAGCAGCATCTTTGAGTTTTTGTTCATTATTCTGTTTCTAAAATGTGCTGCTCCTCTTTCAAAAGTCCTGCTTATCTGTACATCAAAGAAAAATATTCAAAAATGCTGCCTTCATTTTCACACACAGTGCTGAAGATGCTGCAAGCACCAAATCATAGCTCATAGAATCAGGTCCTGAGATAGTTACTACCAGTAAAGAGGAATCCTTTGAGTGTATGCCATTGGTGAGCCGATGAGCATGGACCATAGAAGGGCTCCATGTAGAAGGTAAAATTGGCAAAAACATAACAGATTTGAAATGTATCCCATACATAATGGTGTAGGGTATAATTTTTGTTTTGATCACTTTTCATTCTTTTAAAGTATTCTTTGTTTTACCATAAATGTTCCATAATCTGTTAACGTTTTTAAACTGTGATTGAATAATATAAATCATCTATTTTACTTTATATTCTTCTAAACAGCCAAGTTAATTTTTGAACTAAATTAATAGTTGTGCTTCAGTTCCTCAAGCCACTTAGTATTTCATCTGTAGTTTAACACGTAACTTCATTTTTGACATGAGAAAAGGTTAGGTGTGTGTTCCATTTGGATTTTGATACTGTGAATTTAGTGTGGGGGTGAGTCATTTGTTCACTTCCTTTTTACATGGTATTTTTTCTTCAACTGTTATTCCTAAGATATCTTGATCAGTCATTCAATTGTTAAATTAGCTGTGGGAGGAGATAGAAAAGAAAAAGCCAGTGTATGGGGGGATGTTGCTAAGTGTGTGCAAGGTGAGATGTTCTTGTGTGTAGCATTTGAGGTGTGTGACTTCCAGCCTTCTCATTGCGGGGCTTACAGGCATTGCTGGTTTGTGCGAAGCGTAGTGTTCATGTGTCAGCTCTCTCCAGACTCACTTCTTGGGAGAACAACATATTATTGGAGTTCTCCAATAGCCAAGATAACTGGACTTCCTTAGAAATGCAGTGAACTTGTCCAAAAGGTGTCTTGAAATGTTTCCCTTCAGTGTCCCACAAGTTAAGTAAAATGTGAAGAGTATGAAAAGTTTAAAAAGTAAGCATAATATTCAGAGTAGGCAGAGTGGTTTGGTATCACTTTCTGCAGCCTATACTTCATTAGGACATGAAATAAAATACCAGGTAGACCATCTTCAGTGTAGCTTGATCATAAGTCATCTGTTTCACTTGTCCAGGCAGACAGGATCATGATTCACTTGCACAGCCTAATCTTGAGGTATTTCATCTTTTTCTAGTGGTATTTTATTGGATGGTAGAAACTGTTTCTCCCCTGTTCTCTTCCAGAGTAATTCTTAAGTTTTCCATTGCATGCTAAAAGCTTTTTGTTTTGCTTTTTTTCTGGAAGTGGTGGGAGGAAGGGAGGACTGGGCTTTTTCAGAAAGCATACAATTGACAGGATTCCCTCTTCCCTAGTAATAGCTTATGAAACTCGTATGTATGCACAAATATTTCTCTCAAGTGCATGTGAAATGCCTTTTCGTCCTGAGAAAAGTGTTCTCTGCAGAAACTACCCGTGTGTAAAAAGAAGATTGGCTTTAAAAGGCAACTGTGATGGGAACAGTGTCTTAGGGAGATGCAGCTTGGACTTGAGGTAAATTGAATGCTTTACAAAAATGTGGTTTTGAGCTTGCATTGACATTGTATGTAATATGGGTACACATTAACTGTATAATGGTTTTTGTATGGTTTTTCTCAATAAATGTAAACTGATGGATAATAATAGCAATGTTTTTGTCTTTTTTATGCTCCTGTCCCTGTGTTAGTTTGAAATAACAGCTTCAGAGGAAAAATATTGCAGCAACTAGTACTTCTGTGAATGAACATAACCCACATGAAATGAAGTAGAGTGAGTTTATATGGCTATTAGGGGAAGTATTAACTGAAAACATCATGGAGCTCATTACCATTTTCTACTGAGGCAAAAGACTGACTTCCAGTAGGGAACTGTACAAAGACCAGGCAGCAGATTCTGCCATGGGGAAATTTTTGAAATGACTGCATAAATTTAAATTACTGCAGCTCATCTTGTCTTTATGTCAAGGCCTGTACACGTGTTTTTTAATTTAAAGTGTGACACATTTTTTGTAAAACTGCTCCTACGGAAGCTGAATCTGAATGGTTAAGTGGTGGTAGCACAGTGACATAAACGCTGATGTCAAGATGTCTGAAAGCAAAACAGTTCAGTAGCCTTAAGACAGTGTTTAGAGATTTGGCAATGAATTTATTGTGGTAAGATTGAGAAAATGGGACTTTCTGAAAAAAAATTCTTGAAGCTTGCTTATCAGCTTAAAATATAAGTCAATCATAGATGTCACCACTTGACCCTGGTTCATTTAATCAATGAAAAAACAAGTTTTCCTAGATGGTGTTGGTACTATGAAGACTCCTGTGAACCTAAGGGAGATGGTTTTTACTTTAGGATTATCAACTGCATAGGGTGATCAGAGCATAACACTTCATATGCGAGGCCCATTTTAAAACAAGAAGTAATGCTCTTTGAATCAAAACAATGGTGAGAGGTTAGGTAATCTTTTATTCTTTAAAAATAGTACACGTTTTTTGAAAATCATCAAAAACTATTTCCTTTTACCAGTTCGGTACCTCTGGGACAAAGTAGAACAGCTTAAATATTCAGTACTCATGCAAAGTGTACCAGTAGATTTACACTACGACACAAGTTTCCAGGTTGTGTATTCAGCTTTATTCCATTACACAACAGTTGGTCTTCAAATGTGAGAGCACTGCGAAAATTCGGCTTTTTCTTTTGGTTGATCTTTATGACACTGATTCCTTCATACTAATTTTTGCATTGAGTAGGGAATCCAAACACTCATAATTTGAAGGTTATTCTTATCTGATGCAGGAATGACAAATTAATGTATATCCTTGCTTTCTTTAGTTGGCCCCATCAGAGAAAGAGATGATGCAGTAAGAAAGTTGAGGGGAAGAAAGATTCCAGCTAAAGTAGAGCATTAGTAGTCATCAGCTAGAAAATACAAGGAGGGTTAAGAGAAAAAGGTAGTTAGATTTTTCATAGCAGGAAAGATGCAAGAAGACTATGAGAATTCAGCAAATTGAAATGCTAACTCTTACTTTCAATGGTGAGAATACAGGTGCTAGCAGCTGAGCCTCTGTTGTTGACTGCTTTACACATATATTCCCCTTCATCTTCTGGGAAGGTTTCTGGCAAGTAAAGGCAATAGGTTTCTCCTCTTTCAATATACTGATAGTCCTCAGAGTCTTGCAGCATTTCCCCCTCAAACCACCAAGTAACTTCTGGTTTTGGTTCTCCAGTAATTTTAACTGTAAATCTCACTGGCTCGCCATCAACAACTGATGTGTTTTTCAGTGACTTCTTGAACCAGGGAGCTCCAGATCGAGCTTGATCCTCCTCATCTTCACAAGTAGAACCATTAATAATGCTTCCCTCTTCTTCTTCTTCCTCTTCTCTTTTCTGTTTTAAAATAAGCTGATTTAGAATATTTAAAGTGGCAATAGCACTGTGACTGCTAGTGTGATACATATTTGATTACAGACAAGTTACTGTGTTTCTGAGAAAGGGAAATGCCACACCTGTCCTCAGTAGGTAACATAATGCACCGAATCTGGATGTGCAACAGGCAGGGAAATGCTTTTTAATGAGGCTGGAATCTTGATGTAAAATAAAAGCATGACCATTTGCAGACTATTCAAGAGTAGCCATGACCTTCACAGGGGGTCTCATACTCTTCTGGAAGTGTCCCAGGCCAGGTTGGATGGGGCTTTGAGCAGTCTGGTCTGTGAGTTGTCCCTCCCCTCACCAGAGAGGTCAGAACCACATGACCTTCAAGGTCCCTTCCAACCCAAACCATACTTTAATTCCATGAAGAGTAAAGATTAAATGCAATTTTACGTTACCTACAGTATTGCAGCAATTCCCACAGCTGCCAAAACAAGTAAAATGTTCTTTTTGTATTTCTGGTAGTGCCATCAGTTGTAATCAGAAGTAAAAAGAAGTAAATGATACTTAGAAATATTGCTTTGTAATTTATACCTTCTGTAATGCTGCATCAATTTCTTTTTGTTCAAACTGCATGCGTAGTAATTTCTGTTCCTCAATCCTCCTCTGCTCCTCCTCTTCCCTGGCTCTTGCCATTTGCTCAAAACGGGCCTTCATGTTTACTTTATGAGTAAATGGAGCCTCAGATTTCTTGGCTGGTCTCACATCTACATCATCATCCTTGGGGAAAAAGAATTAAAAAGAGCCTTAACTCATTTATTACCTTTTATATGTGTATGGTAGTAAAACTAGTTGTGTGTTCCCACAACTCTTTTTAGCGGAGAAAAGCCACACAGAGTCATGTTTTCTCCGGTTTGTTTGATGTTGTGTCCAAAATAAGTCTCATAACACATTTATCCCAGGATAGGGCAAAATACTCGCAGAAGTAACTTCAAAAATGATAGGTAGGAAGTACTCCTCAAGTTTATTCACAGAGAAGTTTAATACTTCCTGGCAACGGTAAATGCTCAGTGACTGGTGTTTTATGCCATAATGGTAGCGTAGGTTCAACACCTATCACGTAAGGTTGATCTTACAGCAACTATTAGTGTCAATCATTAGAAGCTCAAAAATGGGCTTTGAACTGATGCAGAAGTGGCTGACTGCTGAGGAGAAGAGCCTAAATGAGGTTTAGATCAAGATTACTACCATTAATAGTATTGTGCACTGCCACATACTTATGTCACAAAAGCTCCCACTGGGCTTTTGGGTCACAAACCCATTGTGTTATTGTCTAGACTGCTAGCTCCATTTCTTGTTTTTTTCCCCTCTGAAAAAAATGTGAAGTTCCAATCTAAGTACAGATAAGTAGGCATCTTCTTTTGCTCTACCCTGATAAATGAGTAAACATAAAAATACTTGATCTTCAAATGCTATTGTTTAGTTTTGGTAGTGGTTTTTATCTAATTCATACAGTGGAGAATGAATTAGTACAGAAGAAGCAGCAATTCAAGTGATATGGATAATTCTCAGATAGGGACGTTTTAAACCCTCAGGCTGGCAGGTTTCAGGTTAAGATGCAGAAAAATAGATCCCTACTGGACCAGATGACTGGTGCTGTGTCCTCCAAGGATGCAGAGGTGAGATATCCTCAAGCATCGGAAGGAGGGAACGGGAGAGAAGGGAAAACATAATTTTAGAAATACACCAAAATTTGATGAAAGCAGCAGCATTGTCCCTTTCCAGTTCATTAATGTGCTAGTTAAGTACATCATTAACATACACAGTGCAACTTACCTCTTGAAACTTTTCAGCTTCTCTTTCTCTTATTTCCTCATCCATTGCTCTTCTCTTTGCGCGCTCTTCTTCAATCTTCTTTTGTATTTCTTCTTGAGACAGCTGTCCTATTTTTTCAAACTTGCTTTTTAAGTTCTTTGCCTGAATAGAACCACTTCTTTTCAGCTTTATTAATTCTTCATATTCTTTGCTTGGCTCAAAAGTTTCACACTCTTCTTCCAGCTGTTCAGAAATTACAGAATGTGTAAGATAGAAAAGGCCCTAAATATTTTTACTACCCATTCTCCTGGCAGATAGGTGTAACAGTACCATACAGTTCTCTTAAGTTACCTGGAATCAGTAGAGAGACCTTGTCCCTCTAATGTATTTTTTTCTCCCTGTTCTCCTAATGACTGCATTTGTATCACAACTCAACTAGCTACACATCTTAAAATATGTTGTAAAATATCTTAAAATACCCTTTGTTCAAGGGTTGCTCTCAGTAAACCACCCATCACAGACTTGGAGTCACCTACCAATACAAAAAACTTAGTTATCCAGAATCTGTAATTCACCTCTACTTGCTTGCAGTATGATACAAAATAATCTAAAATACAGCTATTTTGGTAAAGAAAAAAATAACTGCCCATTTTTTTTTTCAATTCAGTAAAAAGCAAATGACATTTCAGGATGTCATGGCTGGAAAAGAAAGGGCAGTTCTGGATCCTGTAGTCAAACCACTTTTGAAGCTGTAATTGCTGGTATTTTTCTCCCTCCTTTTATGACTACTGGCTGATGGCAAAGATGTACACACATTTTAGCTGGATGTCCCTGTCTCTCCCTTTTTCCCCAGAATTGCTTGAGAACATCACAAACTACAGTCTTTATTACTTGCTTGAGCTTTGCTTAAGAAGAAAATAAATTAATATAGTCCTTTAACATTCAAAAGGGAATAATAGAGAATTGCCACCCACAGTCAAACTGAAGTGTAAAGTTCAGGAGCGTGATGTTTTAAACATTTCAATGTGAAGCAAATTTTGTGTGTGACTTTTAATATCAACTGTGACAGTCTTCAAACCCTTGATATACCAATTAGAAAAAGCACGCTGTAATTCTTTCCTTTTAGTTAACTCCAGAGGAAAAGCAAGAATTTTGCTCTTTCCTACCTTTATTTTTGTATTTTCATTTGGGAACTAGATATTTCTGATCTCCCAATACTGTAAATAATAATTTTAGTAATATTCTAGAGACTTTCAGAAGTGACTGCAAAGTAAAATTACAAATTTGAACCTGTTTTAAAGGTGGCAAGAGATAAAAGTATTTCCCTGGTAAAATAGTGATAAAAATGTCAATATCTACAATGTTTAAAAATATGAATTTCTATTTTTCCTTCTTTTCACATAATACTGAGTATGTTTATTTAAAATTTCTTTCAAAGGAATTTTTAGCTACCGTCTTAAACTGAGATTTTAATAACTGAAAGTATCTATTTTATTCACACCGTGTCTAACAATACTGTTTGACGTACAAACCTCTCCCATTTCTTGTCTCAACTGTTGGAATTCTTGCCTTTCCATTTCCAACTTTTGCCTACGCTCTTCTTCTGTGCGTCTCTTTTCTTCTTCCATTTTTTGTCTCAGCAACTCCTCAAAATTAATTTCCAGTTTACCAGGTATGAGAGATTCTTGAGAAAATGTTTTAAACATTTCTGGTGATTCATCATCCAGCACCTGCTGGAAATTCAGAGCATTAATGATACCTGTGATGACATCACAGCATTGCTTAGATACTTCTAGTACATAACCAGCTACTTTGTCACATCTGCCCCAGTACAGGAAGATGCGCTGTGACAATGTGGGTACTCCCCTAATGTTGTGGGAGGGAGTGGGTTTGGGGCTTTGTATTTGACTTCAGTGACAATGCTAAACTTCAACGAAGATAAAGGTGTTTTAAAATGAGGTATTTTCTGCCAGATGATGGGGAGGATGCCCTCTAAATGCACCTTTAGGACCTGAAGCAATCCATTCTTGTTGCCTTTAAACAAAGTGTGTTTAAATGTCATTGCTCATACACATCATTGCTCTTAACACTGAAGTACATATATCTGTAGTCTTGTTTTTAAGCAAATTTAATTATATTCCTGATCTTAACCAGTATTAGTATTGTCAGTAAGGATACCTGAACAGAATTTTCAAAAGAAACTTCTTGTGCACAAATTGTTTATACTAAGTTATATTGCCAGTTTATGAATTTATACAACCCACCTGGCTTCAGGGTAGGGTTAGGCTTAGTTGGGTGTGTAGAAGCAGGTGGTGTATTTTGTAGACTAATTCCTAAGATGGTAGGGCCTAGGAAAGGCATTCTTCATTACTTCCAAAGCAGGAGTGTAAGAAGTAACACCATACTCTGAAATAAAGTATGTAAGTAAAGCTTCATACTATATGAAGCTGTATGCTCCAGAAATGGCCAGTGGTGATGGCCTGAGTTATGCAGCAAGTTTAAAATAACTTGATAAAACTTACATGAATGTTCGTTTGTATATAAACGTACTGACAGATTGTCTCAGCAGGAGTGTTCTGTAGGTAAATGTGAGATGAGGTCAGGTACTGACCTAGAACTCTCTGGTCATGTGGCTTTTGGTACTGTTTAATCAGTGCATGTTTGAAAAGCCTTGTGGCAAACACAGCAGAGCTCAGTGTGCCCAAAGTTGTAGGCATTCCCAACAGCAGTAATCAGTCAAATGCTAGAAACAGCTGAAGGAGCGAATCTCCATTTGAGGAAGTGTTTTGACTACCTTTTTAAAGGAAAAGAAATATTTTAAGGGTCTTTGGTACTTCCTCTTCTCTTTATTGTTGCTTACTGCCATTGTAAACCACACCTTTCAAGGCTGTTGGTGCAATCCTAGTTCATACCACTGTCTTGACCTACTTTTCCCGTATCTTTTATTTGCCACAGCTCTTTCAGTAGTTTTTTAGCCCAATTCCACTCAAATTCTGCTATTTACTACAGATAGCCTTTAGATTTTCTCTCTTGAGTAAGCTTACAGTTGGACTTAAGCCCCACGATTCCTCCCATCCTTCATTTGTGTAATATGAGCGTATTTGTTGAAATTGTTACAGAAAAGTGAAGTCTAAAAACAAAGCTGTAAACTATTTCCTTTAGTGAAAGCAATGCCTCATAGTTTTTGTAGCCTACGTGTTTAAATTAGCAAAGAAACATGAAAATCTCTTGCTTTTGTGCTGCATTAGTCCATATGCTCATCACTTCAGGAAAATTCAGAACCTAAGTGACCAGCAGGAGCATTAATTCAGAATTTACCCATGTGTGTTCAAAAGCTGTGGACATGAGCAAACACTAAAGCTGTTGCTCTGTATTTCTGACTTAATAAGTTACAAAAAGACAGGGAGCCAACTTATTCCTGGTTAAAAAAATGCAAAGATTCAGCTGAGTTGTGTGATGTACAGAACACCTGTCATTTAGTTCAGTAAATATTTTAGCCATATTTTGTGAAATGAGGCCACACTTTTTTCTCCTGCAAGTGGGAACAGTTGGTAGTGAGAAACATTCCTGTAATAATCACAGTTTGCAGCACAGTCAGCCAATATTCCGAGAGCAAACAGACTGAGAGAAAGTAGAGGGGTTTCTTTATTCTTTGTGTTAAGACAGGTTCTTTTTGCAGTTTCCAACAGGAGACTGATGGGGATGCCAGATCACTGCTTCAGTCTGAAAGTGATCACACTGGTGGTGGGGAGCATGGAAATATATTTGCACAGGAAGTGTGAGATTTGGAGATCCCTCCAGAAAAATGTGGCATTTGTGCTTTCCAGCAACACTACTACCACTTCTGTGTATATTTACAAAACTAAATTCAAATGAATAAACATGAAAAAATTTCTAGAGTAACAATTTCATGTAAGGTTTTACTGCTTGTGAAAGAGATAACTACTGTGGTTTTAAACATTTCAAGGACATACATGCATTGCTACATTATGTAGCTGTGGAAAATAAGGAAAACGCAAGGTTGTATTCTGTTACAAGTATTCGAAAATGTGGTGTTTGTATTCAGGATGCTAATTAACAACATTCAAACATATATACGCTGAAAATATATTTTCAGTTAATTATTTTGATTACTGACTATTTTTACTATCTGCAATGACAGTCTCTGTGCTGCATCTAATAATGGATTAAACCCTGTTTAATCAGTGAGATTTTTCTTGCCAGGACACTTGAGGTCTTGCTACACTAAGGCCAAAACAAGTCTTTCAAGAAAACAGGAAAAAACAGAAGACAGCACATACTTTCTTTGCTTCCTCTTAGTTCTCTGTTGGCTTTTCATAAAAATTACGGCAGAAGCCCAGTAGCATTCTCTTATTTAAGTGGATTTAGATTCTGTTTTCTTTGGAGGTACAGACAGACACTATTTTCCAGTGCAATATCAAATACAGGTTTACATTTTAGTTTCTCCAGGCAGTCTGTCAGGATACAGGCCTTGTCTCTGGCCCAATTTCCAGGCAGAGGGAGCACTGCCAGCAATATTAGTACTTACACAAAGTTTTTATTTCTCTACCAAGCAGTGCTTTGAATGATTAAGAAAATGTCACTAGGCGTGCAGTTAAGGCCCCAATTAAACCACAGAGAAGTACGTAGGAAGATGCTACTAAATGACTGGGTTATTCCACAGTTCTCTATCGGCAAGTCCTGCCCTTCCTTTTGAAACAAACACTGCTTAGTTTTACTTTGTGTAATTTAATACTGTACTTCCCAATATCCACCAATAAGTAACTGGCTTGTACCCAAAGGCCTGCTGAAACTTGAAGTGGTTGGAGTAAGTATGAAGAGTACACTTAAAAGCTCCATGTTAGGGTTTTTTTATATTGTTGCCACCCTCTGAAATTGGGCATCTCTGCTTTCAGGTAATGTCAGTGTGTTAGTCCTAAGTCCCTGAAAATTTGTCTTCAGTATCAACTTAAACTTTGGAAGTAATTGCATATCACAGGAATCTGTATTTGTCTAAGGAAGAACCCATATTACAAATTACTCCGATGGTCAATGCCACAAGTCAGTTTTTTTGTTTCTCTGAACAAGCATTGAAATACATTAAAAACTCAGTTGGCTGGGTTCATTCTTCTTAACTTGTAATTCCTAAATAGCCACAGGTAACTGGATAATTCATTCTTGCAGTGAGCATTTTTCTAGTATGCCATTAATTGCACTTTAGCTGTAAGAGGTGATTGGTGGACACCCTGTAAAGGGACAGAGAGAAACTTGGAGCTATAAAAAGAATGGCTCTTTCCCAAAAAAATACCCAACAAACCCTCCTTGTGAAAGCATTTTGCATTCCGAGTTTGTTGCATCTATCATAACACCCATTGGATATAATCTCCGGTTTTGGTTAAAGTAGTTGAAATTCCCTCTAGGCCTGCTATGGGGAGGGATTGTTCTGTGACAATTTCTGATAAATGAACTCAATCAGTTAGCCCCATTAACCTTCTAGTAAGTAGTGAGGTGAGCTAATTAATGAAGGAATTGAAGCACGTATTCCTAACTATTTAAAGCTTTTTGCCACAGCTTCTTTCCAGTTTTTAGAAACTTAAGTAAAAATTAAATCCTATGCTAAACCGACACACCATACCATGTTCTTTCTTGCTTCAGCAAATGCTCTTTTCTCCTCTTCTATGCGTCGTCTTGCTTCCTCTTCTGCTTTCCTCTTTTCCTCTTCTCTCCTCTGTCTTTCTATCTCCTCAAAACTGAGTCTGAGTTTACCAGGGCGGAATTCTTTTAGAGAATTTTCAGATTCTTCATCACTACCTTCATTTATCTTTAGAGAAGGGGAAGAGGAAAAAATAGAAAGGACTTACCCAAATGTAAAAACATTCTTTATAGTGAATAAATACTCCATTAACTCCTTTCTAATCTTTTATAAATGTTGTTTTCTCCTTGGGGAAAAAACTATATCAAGAGTTTGGTTCCTAAGAGAAACATTTTTAATCTTGGTTTTAGCCAGGGGAGGGAGAAAAAAGATTTTCAGTATCCTATATGTAGTTTCTATAATTCTTAAAAATCTGTGGAGTGTGCAATTCAAAGGACTTTGTCTTAGCAGAAAAAGGCTGAACAGTTAAGTACTTGCTTTATGGTCTCAGTGTTGGATCATTTAGTGTAAATCACTCCCTATTCAATTTATTTGCATCACTTTCACAGACCTTTATACCATCAAGTCTTTTTGTTTGCATAGAAATTGTTGTCACCAGTGCACCAGTTAAAAAAATGCTGTAGAGTCTTACAGAAAAACTGAATTAATTAACATCTCTTATTCCAGACTGAGATTTTTGTTTCTTTTCTTTTTAGACATTCAATCATCACTGAAGAAAGGGAATCGAGATACTCTGATCTCTTCACTAGAGCTTGTCTCCAGTGAACACACACCTGCTAAGAGAAGCCTGTGGTTGGCAAACTGCAATCAAGAACAAGAGACCAGACCCACTTCAGAGGACATCCCAGAGTACTTTATCTGTTAATGGAGGAAGTGGCCTGGGAACTGCTTGAGTAATGATCGTTCAGATCTCTGTATATCACACCTGGTATGTAGAGTAGCCAGTTAAGGGAATTACAGAAACCTTTTATTTGGAATTCATAGGGAAAAAAATGAAAGAATAGAAGGAAATTAACTGCTCAACTTGTAAGAAAAATTTTTACTTCAAATTTTGACAACCACTGAGTAGCAGATAAAGCTGCATGTTAAAAAATTTCTTTTGACATAGACAATTATTACTTGGTAAATAAATGAGGGTGGAAAATGTGAACTAAACTTCAGTTTGAATGGCTCATGAGTTCATGAAGTTCACTCTCCTTCAGTTTCTCCTCTCTTCTGCTTTCCTGCCCAACCCCAAGCCAAAAGAAAAAAGTGCATTATTGACATAAAGACCAGGTTATTGGTGTGAAAAAGTCAGGTGATTTATTGGAAGTGAAGGAGTAAACTACAGTTTGAGTATCTGCCTAAACCTAGAACCCTCTCAATGTGGACCAGTTGAGAATTCCTGTGTTTCAGCTTTCTGGAGGTTCTGTAGTGTTGTTTTGTTTGTGTTTGTTTCTGTAGAATATACATTTCTTGAATGTTTTTGAAATGTAGTCAATATAGTGATCTTGAGCTGTTAGTATAAGAATGTCCATTCATAATTATAGTATGTTAAAGTTAGCAAATTCCTATAAATATTATTTTCCAAGTTTTTATGAAAGATTAAAATTCATTTCTTGTTAATCTTGTTTGTATGTGAATTTTGTACGTGCATTAATGAAGTCATAGCGATCATGACTGTACAGGGAAAAAGTATTCAAACACAGAACTATAAAAATGCTTTTGGAAACGGAGTGTGGTAAAAGGAGGAAAAACAGAACTAAACTATCCTGGTATATCTTCAGTTAATACTAAGTATATGATTCCTTCAGTGTGATCAATGAACAAACTATAGGGAGGGGTGTTTATAGTTGATCTAATGTAAGTGTGGCTTATGATACAGAACACATATGGAGGTGGGCTTGCAAGTAATATAAAACAGGAATTGTGAGCTACATTTCTGACAATTTGGGGACTTAGTGGAGCAATTTATAGTATGTTGTTTATGTCAGTACATACAGGGGAGCTGACCTGTCTTTTTTGCCCTTTCTTCCTAAGAGGAGAGTTGTAATTGATATACATTTCTATCATATTTATGAATAAATATGGAATAAGAAATAGTATTCTGTTACAACAGAATGTTTGCATCAAAAACTGGTTATTGAAACATCTGCAGCACTATTTAAGAACAAAACAGACAGCTAGGAATCTTGGAAGAGTTACAGCTTGAGGTACTATGAAGTGTAGATATACAACTTACTAATACTGCTGGCAGAATTAAAACACCGGCATTTCCTGGGTTTACTAAAACTGCCAGTGTGGTTATTGAGCTAGAGCTAAGGTCAAAAATGCATCTTTCAAAAGTTTCTTTTCAGACTGTAACAGCTTGAAATATCGTTAAGGAATGAGAAAAAAGAATCGTATACAGGAAAGAATGTAAAAGCAAATCCTACATGCAAATTGTGTAACAACATGACAAAAGGTGTACTTACCATTCGCTGTCTGGCTTCTTCAAAGGCTCGTTTTTCCTCTTCCAAACGCTGCCTTGCTTCTTCCTCTGCTTGCCGCCTTTGATTTTCCTGTCTTTGCCTTTCAAGTTCTTCAAATGTTACTTTCAACTTACCAGGAGACAGAGACTCTTGTGTTTCACTGTTTTCATTTTCACTCTGTGTAAGAAAAATGAAATAGTTGTATCTTAAGCCAATAAATATCTATTATTTAGGTATTTCTGGATGAGGGGTTTACCATGACAAATGAAAGGCACTTGGTTTCCTTAAGGAATTGGTTTTCATTCTTCATTTCTTCATCTAGTGACTTTCTTTGTTCTGCTCTCTCCTTTCCTGTGTTCTCACAGTTTATTTTCATCTTCCCAGGTGCCTTGGTGGGTTTCACAGGCACTACTCTAACTAGTAGTGAATCATCCCCTTCCTGTACAGAAAGATATTTATTACATTTTCATGCAGCCTGACTTCTAGATAGACACATTTCTTAAAGAAACTGCTGTTTTAGGCTGTGTGCACCAAAGCTTACAAAAGGTTTACTTGTATTGAGTATTAACCACAAGAATAAATCCAATTGCCTGTGGCACTCACTACTTTTCTTGTAATATCTGAAGAGTATCAAGACTAAATTATATTTTAAACATAATTGCTGGGAAACTCCTTAATTGCTTTACATATTTTCATTAACTGTTAGTTATAAAAACTCATGGTTTGGAAAAAACAGGTGTAATTTTGAATACAAAGCAATTGTAACCACACTCTACTTCCAGTCTTTACATTTAGAATGTAAAGGATATACTGGGGCTGGAATAAGCCAGTAGCTCTGGAGAGCAACTCGTAATTTGTCAGGCAGAGTAATTGTTTTTTTGAAGGATGTTGCTGCTTCAAAGTTATTTTTACAGCTTACTTGCCATTTTACACTTTTTTTTCCACAGAATACCATGATTAGCAGGGACTGTCAGATAAATTAAAGCAAATGGATTTTGGAGGTTATTTTTTTTCTTTCCAAAACTGTAGTAGGAGTGTGATTTTCTTGTGTTAGTGAAAGACAACAGGACCTTTGGACCCAGCTTTTTGAAATTAAACGTTTATTTGCAAGACTTAAACTATGAATGGCAAATTAGTCAATTAAAAAAAAATAGTTAACTGAGTGAGGTGTTCAAGCATCTGTATATTGTCAGAATCCCCTTTTAATTTCAAATTTAAGGCAAAGAGCTTATAAAATGATTCTTTCCAAAGCCGAGGGCTTAGAATATTATTACCAACATATATCAAGTAATTCTGATGGCTTTGAATTTTGACATTTTACATGTTTTTAACTAACCACAAAGTATTCACAGTGCAGGCCCTATTTCAAACTTCAATATATTGATTTCAAGTACAGGCATGTAGTTCCATATAGTTTAAAAATTTGTTAGCTCCTTGGTTAACTTTAATTAGGTATTCATGTGCCATTTTCAAAGTTTTCCCAACCCAAATTAAAATAATAAAACAAAGTGAATAAAAATGTAGGTGAACATTTCTTTAAAAAAAATCTGATTACCTCAGCTGCTGATTCAGTTCCCGTATTGTTAAAGTCATCAATCTATTAAATGAGAATTTCATATGATTACGTTACTTTGGCTCTTTGCCTTAGAGTTGCAAACATAGAACTGGAAATTCTTTTTGTATCAGTGATATGTATGTAGCACTTAGATTCACAGAGATGACAATGACTGACCCTGGGCTGGAATGCTTCAGGTAGGTTAGCTTGTCAAGGCAGAGGCAGCAGGACAAAGAACATCCTACAGAAAGTAAGCTAAAGCATCCTTAACACGTCAGTGCTGAAGGGAGAAGAGCACTCGAGCTGTCCATTCTTTACTGAAGCATTTCAGAATTGTGTAAAAAAAAACGCTAAAGCAAGCTCATTGATTATTTCTGATTCATTGATTATTTCTGAATCAAATGACATTGTCTCCTCCTCAACTCCTGCAAAAGCCTAATGCTGTGTTTGCTTCATATGGTGTCTGTGTTTATGGTCTAAAACTGACATACTTCCTAAAAATCCCACATGGATGTGCTCCTGCCTTGCAGGGTATATTAAACATATGCTAGACACAGTGCCAGTTAAAACTACAGTTATAACAATGTTACAAGTCTTACTAGAAAAGATTATCCAAAAACTGAATTGTCCTCTTTTTCATTTCTTTCCAACAAATTCAAACCTAAATTGAGTACTACTATCATTTGTTAAAATAAAACTTTGCCTATGCTCTTAGTGTATCATTTAGATGTTCACTCCCACTGCAGTACTTGTAGCACTGAAGAAAACTTGCAAAAGGAATTAATATCATACCCACTTATAAATTCTACAAGAGACAGAATTTGCTTTACTGGCATCAAAAAAATTTGCAGTCAGTTCATATATGCAATGATGATTCACAAAGTAGCAAAGGAATAAAATTATCTTCATGATTTATGATTTTTACTGCATTAGTGTCTTCTCATTTTTGCTTGCCAATGGCAATTTTGTACTTGCCTTAGTTCATGTATCACTGAACTGTATTCACTAACTTATAAGCAGAAGTTGTTTAAAGTAAGCATTGGTAAAATATAAGAAACATTTCCAAAATAGTTTAGCAAGCTGTAAACTCTTGTATGCCAAAATTGGTGCCTGATTCCTGCCCTGCATTTGCCAGTCTGGTTTCACCTGTAACTCAGTTTTAGAGTTTGAATTTTTTTTACTGTGAAGAGTCTCTGAACATTCCTACCCACTTCCATCCCACTGAGCATCTCCCATGTAAATCACTACTGTCAGAAATCTTAAAATTGAATCTTTTCGGATTAATACAAATTTTTTTGCCATGTTTATTGTTTCCAATTATGCCCTGACTGTTGTGATCAGATCAACATACCTCCTGTGCTTTTTTTGCTAATTCTCTTTGAATTTTTCTTTTTTCAATCATATCTTGTTCAATTCTGCGCTTTCTTTCTTCTTCCATTCTTTTTCTTTCTTCTTCTTGCCTTTGCTTCTCCATTTCTGCAAATTTGCCTTTAACGGTTCCTGTGAATGTGAAATACACAGCGAAGCACTTACATCTAATACTTAACTAGTGAATTATGTGGCCTTTAAAGTTGGGCCTCTCTTACCTATTAGTTTTGGAACATAACCTTTTTCTGTTTTAGATAATTTTGTGTCATCATCTTCATCAGAGCCAAGCAGTTCTTTCATCTAGTTGAAACACAGAAAGTAAACTGTCTTTATAACTTAAATAAAATCCCAGTATGGTCTTAAAATAATGTGAATAGATTTTCAGATATAATATTAAAATAACACAAAATATTAGCAAAGAAAATAACCTCCTGCTTTCTCCTGTTCCATTCTCTCTCTCTAATATATTGTTCTTTTCTTCTTTGCTTTTCATCTCTAGATCTCCTTTGATTTCTTTCTTCCCTTGCTTTCTGCATAGCTTCAAATTTATCCTTTACATCGCCCTTGTGAAGCTTGGGCACATAGGACTTTTGGACGGGTTTAGATGAAGAAAGCAGAATCTTGGTGAAGATATAGAAGAAATGAAGATAAGAAAAAGAAAGTTGAAGCAGATGGACAGAAATATTCTGATAGATTGGATTAGAAAGAATGTAAGAACATAAAACAGAAGTGCAATTGATATTATGACCTTTGTGCCATGAGCCATCATCAATTAAGCATCATTGTATTTACCAATAAGTAGAAATAAATACTAAAATAAACAACACAACCTTCAGCATTATATTAAACTTAGACTATAAGTAATTGTAATTAATATCTACATAATTAAGTATATGAATTGTGTAAATGTACATTTTCAGTTACTGTGGCTTTAAACATTAAATACAGATTTATATTGTTGCTTTCAATCATAAAGCAGCCACCAAAGAGCCTCTCTGCCCCTAACATGTAAAACAGATATAAAGACAGAGGTAGAATACTCTTCAACAGTCATAAACAGTTTTTAAATAAATAGTAATATTTCTTAATTTAAACTTCCAATACATTGTATACTTATTTCTTAATATTTCGAGAAACACACAGTGATTTTATGTTATAAAGTGCACAGATCACAGGACTCTGACACTGATCCAGCAAATGGACATTTCTTTGCCATTGCTACTCTCCGGGTGTCCAAACAGCATGAGAGGTTCCCACTTCTCAGACCTACTGTGAAGTTTCCTCTTTTTACAGTGATGACAACAGGAATGTTATCAATAAAGTAATAATGACAGAACTGACAGAAAACATTCCATGTTTCATATTTTTTCATCTTCACCAGGAGTTTTTATTCCTGCTGCTTAGTAAATGTATGTAAAAGAAACATTTGAAGTAGCCTAATATTTACATTTTGGAATCAGATGTTAATGTCGTATAGAATTTCCCCCCAAGATTTAAAGTTTCTTTATATTTTGTTGCCTTTATTTTGCCTTCCTCTTCCATGTTTTTCTAATAGCAGTAAGAACATAATTCACAGATTCCATCAAATCTTGAGCTACTTTCAAGTCCCATCATCTTAAAATAACAGCAATACCAGCAGATTTTCAGTACAATTGTCTGTCTTTCACAATTTTTTGTAATTACTATTTTTGCAAGTATCAGTTGTAAATTATTACATTGCTTTGATTATTTTAAATTTGTACATACCTCAGTTTTCTGTGCAATGTCATTCATGGCTACTGTGTTGTGCTCTGTACCTGGTATGTTTAAGATTGCTTTCAGTTTCTACCTGAAAGAAACAGCTGTAGTTATATTCCTTTCTTTTCCTTTTAAATGATGCTTTAACCATCTTCCTGTAAAGTAAGTTTGCATAGGCTGAAATCAATGTATCACAATTTCACTTGGTCCTTTGAGGCTTCTGAAGACATGAATAGGTTCTAAGTATGCCACAGTAATTAAAAGAACAAGCTTATGATTCACTATTCATGCTCATAACTCCTCTATATAGTCCTAGATATTGGGTTTTAATTTCCATTAGGAAAAAAAAACTTGGAGCCAAGCTCTGGCTGCCCTGGTGCGTTGCAAAACTGCTGTTCTTGATACTCGTGGCAGCACAAAGGAATATGCTCTGCCCCTCTGCCACAGTCCTTGTGTGGGCCAAGGAGCTCTGGCTGCAGGAGTTTTGGAGTGCCCAGGCCAGGAGCCCACAGCCCCTGGAGATGCCACTTTGCCCCTGTGCATCAGGCAGGAGGACAGAGGGGCTGGGGCACCACCTGCCCATCAGAGCTGCAGCTTCACCTCCTGCCTGCATGAAGGCTCTTGGGGGAGGCTCAGGCTGACAACTCTCTCTGCTCTTCACCCCACATGGAAATACAGAATAATGCTTTCCTTTCTCCTAAGGTGTTCTAGGGAAAACTAGTGTTCTAGGGAAAACTCTGAATGGGATAGGCAAGCCGCATACAGATAATGTATTTCTATTATTTAATTGTGATCTGGAAATTGCACAGCATTTTTTAAAAGAAAATCGTTAGAAATTTTCAAGTGGGTTGTATTTATTAGGAACCTCACAGAAAGGCATTTCAAGTTCAGGGTAAGCCTTTGTGTTTTCTGTTATCCTCTTTCTTTTTCCTTTTTGTTCATCTTCAGGTCTATCAGAGCTTGTGGCAGAAAGGAAATCATAACATGACTGCAGTACTATTGCTGTCTGTACTGTATAAATCCTCTGAGTCCCCAGAAAGCCTAAAAACTCGGTGTGAAACATGGTGCAAAGAAAAGGACTCAAAGACCTGAAGTAAAAATGCTGGAAAAGGAGCTTCCTACTGGAAGGGATTTCTCACAGCTTACAGGAACTGAAGTCAGGGCATTTCATTATATGAAAAGTCCTTAGTAGTTCTTATTCTTTAGGTTCTCTAATTCTAAATTACAAACAGATTATAAACATGGAAATTTTTATATGGTCTTTAAAATAATCCATAATAAGAGGGTTCTTTCATGCAAACTCTTCAATAATACACCAACATCACCAGTGCTCAATGGCACTGCTGTAGCTACACAGACTGAATGAGATTCTGAGGTCTCTTGGGATGTTCTTCCAAATAAAAGCAGTCACAACATGAAAAAGCATTTAGCTACCAATGCCTGCCCTGATTTACAAATTCTAAACTCTAAATTTGCCTTCAGTGGAGATGTTCTGGGCAAGACTTGGGTGTTCCCTTTCGATAATTTAGTGTGGAAAGTTACACCACTGCCACCCCAGTCAGAGTTGACAAACACCTCATTTGTACACTGACAGGAATCCAAGGCATTTCAGCTTCTCACTTGTGAACACATGAACATAAAATCACTAAGTGGTAGTTCCTATTGAGACTATTTCAGACTAGCAATGGCATGTTAAAATTCTGTTGAGTCTAGCAAGGCAGATAATTGCATCAGCATTCCGTAGTCTCAGGGTCCCTATAGGCTTAAACATACATTTGTGTCCTATGCAGTATTCACATGTCTCACCGTAAGCTCTAGCTGACCTCTCATGCATGTAAGTAAAATCCACACTGTGACCAATCAGTATTACCTTAGAACTAACTAAAATATTTTGACTGCCTCATTTTTATAAGCAGGTCTTCCAAAGTCTTCTGTTCTCTTCTTTTGCATCTCTCCGCTTTTTAATTGCTCTTTCCCCACTTGTGTCTTTAGCCTTGTACTTAAAACACACCAGCTGACTAAAAGGTTTACTGCAGGAACCCATCAGAAAACAAAGGAATGTCATGCATTGATGCAGGCCCTGCACTGAAGTAGCCTGGGACACAGGGACCTTCTGGCCTTCACACAGGGCTGGAGCAAAGATAATGGTTCTCAAGAAATTCCATTTCACCTGAACACCTCAAGTGAAGGTTACCACTAATCTTCACTGCAGCACATACCAAATCAACAGGGCTGCATCTTCAAGTCATTTGAAAGCTTACTATTCCAATGTCTGATTTATTACATGCAATTAATTCTAAGCAGAAGATGATGTTTATGAGTCAAGACTTTGTCTTGAACCTTTCTGGAAGCTCCAGTAACCTGAACCCCTTGATAGTGAGACAACACATCTGAAATTTTCTTTAAAAGTGCAAATGTCGGAAGAAATTTTGCTTGTAGATTCCTGTTTTCTGAACTTCCAAAATTGTGCCAATCCAACAGGCTGTTGGCCTGGAAGGTGGCAGATCCCTTTCTGCCATTTGGGACACTGCCATATCTGCTATTACTTTAGGCTACTTTCCAGTTTGTTGGCATCACCAGCTCTTAATATGCTTGAAGGTTAGCCAGCTGGCTCCAAGACATTTTGCCTCTGCAAGTCATCCTACCTCCACCTTTGATGCTAACAGATACGGATATAAAGCAGCAGGGCACTGCTAAACATGATGCCACTCATGTCGGCACTTTCATCCCTCTCCAGGGCCATTGAACTTTGAACAGGACCAGCAGCAGGACCCTGCCTTGGGCACCCCTCAAGGCAGACGAGTAATTTCCAATAAAGACAACCCAAAATCTTTAAGGGAATTTGCACTCCTTGAGTTTTGCCTTGGGATTATGGGGCAGTGACCAACCACTGTTTCAGGAGCAACAACTGCACCGAAGCTCCTTTGTATCTGCCTTACTATCAGGAGAGGATCACAGTCAATATATTGTTGCTGAGAAAACTCAAGTGTCTGAGTCAAGAAATCCTGACACCTGCAAGTCATGGAAGAACAGTGCCTTCCTCACCTGCCAATAGCTTTGCAAAAGTATGCAGTAATAAATTTTCCAACCCAAGAAACCTTGACCTAGTAATTCCCTTTTGAGATGAACTAGTTACATTTTTAAGTTGTGTATACACATACATGTTCTTGTTTTGTAATAAGAATTTTCACACAGAGTTCATCTAATAAAAGTAATGCTTATTCTTTGAGGCAATATGAGTCTACTTGTGTAGATACTTCAGAAACTGTTTTGCCTCTTATTATGAAGCTGTCCAATCTTAATAGTCAGTCTCATCTTTTCTTTTATTTCCCAAGATCAACGTATCTCCAGAGAAGCTGTAATAGCTCCTCATTGGAGCGTCCCACTTAAAAAAAAATCCCAGATTATAATGTTGAACATAACCATGATGAAAAAATTATTTCAGCTTGTTCCTGTACTATTCTTTGCCTACTCAGTCTGATCACTCCAGCATTCACCTGACAATAGTCTTAATTTTTTTTTCTCTCCACATTTTATCTTTCCTATGATTAAATGAAATCTCTCTGGAAACCTTAGTCTGGTGTTGTAAGGTTTTATACTGAAAGTACCAGACTGCTGGTCCACTTTCAACGCTCTACTCCTAGGTGAAAAACTTAACCTCCACCCTGTGATCGATGGTCCTGCCTCTGGAAATGGATGGAGGAGAAAATGCCATTACTAGAATGAGCTGACTGGATGTCATACAAGAGGGATCTCTAAGGTCAAGTGAAAATTTAATACAAAACTAATAATGCATAGGAAACTAGGCAAAAGATTAAAAATATTCTGTAAAAAAAAAATATCAGTGTTTTCAATTATCTTATTCATTTCCTGTAAATTGATAAACCTCTGATATGAGAAGTGCTGTTATGATCACAGCACTTTTTCAACTTGTCAGGCAGCCTCACTAAAACCTTACTTTAGGCAAAATGGAGTGAACAAAAAACCACAAAACACTAAGGGAACACAGAAGTTCTGATGGCTCACAAGTCCAAAAATCCATCTCCTTAAATTTAATTTATTTCCATTTCTGAAAGGAGGACCAAAAAAAGTTGTGCAGCTTTAACCAGATTTTTAAACAAACCCAAACAAACACATAAATAATAAAATTCCCTTTCTTTAAAAAAATTTCTGCATTTTCAGAGGTGTGATTAACATCCTCACGAGATACGAAAAATACCCGCATTTCCCTGAACTGAACACTACTCTTCACAAGAGTAGGATGAAGCCATGACTTTAAAAAAGGTCTAGTTCCTCTGTGATTTCTCCTTTCAGGAGGCCCCCTGCTCTCCTACTGGGTACTCTGAGTTATAAATAAGCCCTTCATGGCACAGTCTAAGCTACGTTCACCATCTGTCTTCTCTTTGTGATCTACTTGCAGGGAAGACTCCATTACGTAAGAAAAGCATATTGTGAGAATTGGAAACTCACTACTTGCAGCCAAAGCACTAAGGAGAGGAAAACACAGTCCATAGTGTTAAAATATTAAACAAAATATTACACTGAACTGGGAAGAGGAGGGGAAATGTTCATCACTTATGTCCTTGCTGTAACCGATCTGGAATGACACTACCAGTTGTTGTACTAAATTACAGATACTGAAGTAGATACTAAAATTATCGTGCATAGGGGAAAATCCTGAGCTGGCACAAACTCAGCTCCACTGAAGCCAGTGAGTTATGACAATTAATACCAGCTGTCTAAACTTCACAGTTTCTACAACACAAAATGCAAAACTACTTCCACTCACTTGTATTTTCTTCGTTAAGTCTTTATAATTAAAGACCAGAATGCTTACCAACAACTGACCAGCAAATTCAATACACAAACTTTTCCTCAATCTTTGAATTTATCACACTTATCAACATTTACTGAGTCTCATGTTGTAGTGGAATAGTCCTTGCAGATACAATGTTATTTGTAAAACATATTTAACATAAAGAATGTCTTTCTTTATATAACTACAAACATTCTTAATGCAACAGTGCCACGCAGTACAACTGTTAAAAAAATGAAATCACCCTTCTCTGTAGAAAAGATCTGTTAATTCCTTACTCTCTTCAGGTGCTATTATGGGGTACATAAACTCCAGAGCAAATATAGTAAGGGATGAGAGATTGCTCTATTAAGGGGGAAATCCTGCTTGGATCTTCTGGCTCATGATTTCATGTTCCATGATATCTGCTGTTCCTAATCACAGGTGGCAGTAAATTGTGAACTGAGGTTCCCAAGAAAAAAAAACAGCATATTTTGCCCCACACTGTAGTTTCTTCATCATCCACTGCGATACAGCAGCTGAAAACCAACAGTGTGAGTTGAACTCTAGTCTTGCTGACTTCACCAATAGGACTTCAGAGATCAAGGTAGTGAAATGAGGGATAAACTCCTGGATGTGAAACACTAGAGCAATTTGTATCTTCCCTTCCCTGCTGACAGGACACAGCCAATCTGCCTCTTCTCAGAAATCCTCTTGGCCACCTCAGACTAAACACAGGGCTGGTCACTCACAGTGGTCACAGCCCGTGCTGTGCCCCTGCTGCAAAGGTCTCCAGGCTTCCTCAGGATACGCTGCTGCTCCCACTTGAGCAACCCTCCCCTCTGGTAGTGCTGTAAAAGCGCAGGCGTGTGTGCAGCCTCCTCTGGGCAGGTGTGGCTGCCTTCGGTGCACAGCAAAAGGTCATTTCTGCTGCCTCCAGAGCTGCTCTCCCAATGCCAGCAGCTTTCCCCTCTGCCTCCCCACAGCCCCAGCTTCAGCATGGTGCCAAAGCTCAATAACCAAGTAGATGCTTGTCTGACTTCTTCCACTGAGGAAACTACACATCTAATATATTCCAAATGCAGTTAGAGAAGGTATTCCTTAGCAAAGTCTTAAACCATCTGTCCAGCTCTTGTATCCTGAGCCCAAGATAGGCTCTTGACTCAGACTGTGCTTTCTACATAATCTAGACATGGTCTCATACTTCTGTATGTTCCTTAATCATTACACTTGGCCCTCTTACAAGACTAATTATTGTTTTACTATTTCATTTAATGAGTCAATTTTCTAAGACATCTAGAATCACTTAAGACTTCAAACCTAAGGTTAAGCGTACTATGTTTTCTAGCATACTGCTACTTGCTGATTAATTTTTTAATTAACACGTTTCACTAAGCATGCTTTTTCTGGATGACATGTATTGCATTAACAGAAGCTTTTATTTACCTAAACCAAACGCAATAATAAATAGTTTGTCAGCTGTCACAGAAGCCCAGGATTTTCTCCCAACCCACACTGTCTTACAGCCATCACTCCAGGGTGAGGCAGAACCAACGGACCACTCACGACCACAGCAACCAAACTGAACTCTTCTTAGCGGTTCGTGAAAATCAGAGATTTATGGCGTTTAAAACTAACTCCTATGACCCGCACACTCCTGACGAGGCTGCCGCACCGCACATCCCTCCTATGCCGCCCATCACGGCCGAGCGGGACGTACCGACCTGGCTCCGCGTCCCCTCGGGGCGCCGCGGCGGGGCCGAGGGGCGGCCGCTCCGCCGGGGGACAAAACCCCAAGCGGGGCTTCGGTTCAACCGCTGCGAGTCGCGCCCGCCCCGCACCCTGCGGAGCCACCGGACCGTGCGGAGCCTCCGCGCCCTGCGGAACCCCCGCGCCCTGCGGAACACCCGCCTGGCGCACCCCGGCCCCGCTCCCGCCCCC
>VWZD01007409.1:1467993-1511402 GCA_013396695.1 Sakesphorus luctuosus | reverse complement strand
CCGGCGGGGACACGGGCACCCACCGCCCGCAGTTCCGCCGCAGCCCTGCCCGCTCGCCCCGGCGCACCGCGGCTTTCCGCGGCTCTGTCCCGGCCATACCCGCCCCGCCGGGGCTCAGCCCGCACTCACCTCCGCAGCCCCGCCGGGTCAGCGCGGGCACACCGAGCGCCGCTGCCGCTGGCTCTGTCCGGCCCGCGCGGAGGTTTTATACCTACGGCGGTCAGGTCCCGGGTCGGTTCATGGCACACGGAGAGCGATCAACTAATAATAGTAATGTGACAGTGCTGATGGAGCGGGCAGGAATCTCTCCAGTGCCAGACTGCGAGAGGAGAGCGTGGTGGCTCAACGCAGCGCCTTTCGCTGGGAACTTTACAAAGCAGAGGCAGAAATGTGATTTTACTACATCTGAATAAATTTCTTTTCCTGCTTAAAGATGACGTTTCCTACATGTTCAATTGCGAGGTCTCCAGTGCAGAACTTTCTTCTCCCTACGTCTCTTGCATTGTGTCTGCCACGCTGGGGCCCAACTTTCAGCAGGATTATAAACATTAGGACAATAACCAGACTGTGCAGATCTAAACAACGGCCATCAAAGTTAAAATACAAATGTGTTTGCCTTTTGAAGGACAGCACAGGAACTCTCTCCCCTCGTGCCTCCTCCAGCAGCTGTGCTGAAGCAAAGGCACAGGACTGCTCTCAGGGCCGGGCTTTCGGTGCTCTGACCCGACAGCCCTTCAGCAGGTGAACAGTTAACACCTGAAACAAATTTGGGCAGATCAAAACATATGCACATTGCCCTTCCACAGCAGGAAGGATTATATTCTTTATGTTCTCTATTTCATTATTTATATTACTCCATACAGGAGGTCTTATTCCACAACTGGAGCTCACCACAGCAGTTTGGCTTGGAAGTAACCAAGAAGAGAAGAGCCATGTGAAGAGAGGAGAGCTTGGCAAGAGCTGGGTGCAGTGGAGCCCACGCAGGGTCTGGCCACCTCCACTGTGGTGCTTTGTGCCTGCAAGCCAGGACAGCCACCTCAGAGACACATTTATTAAGGGGTCTGGCTGAAGCACTTTCTGACTTCCAAGACTAGCACACCCCAGTATTTGGCTTTTTGGTGGATCACTGTCTTGAAAACTTATCAATGCTGCAGACCTTTTAATAGAAACAGAAGTGAACAGGCTGATAAAATCAGTTTAAACTGAACAGCCCAAAAGCTGTTCCCATTCAGTTCCCCCCCCCCAGTTATATAATAAATTTTGTTATAGTTTTTTGTTTGTTTCAGAGAGCAAATTCCAATTTCAAGGTGACTACCTGGTATCAAAACTCTTGACATATTAAATAATTTTGCATTAAATTTCAAGAATTGTGCAAATTTGTTTTAAATAGTTAAATGAGCAACAGTTGTTTCACTTGAAATATTTTATTTCATATACACAGCTGCACTTCATTTAGGCAATAGAAAGGTCACAAATGATCTTACTCTTGACACTTGATTTGACATGTCCAGTTTGAAAGAAACCAAAGACTACAAAAGTAAAGTATAATAATCATTAATAAGACATTAAAAGTGAGATTATTATTACAACTAAATTACAAATTATATAAATATTTGATTCTTGTATAATCCCTACACATTCAACATTTCTGATCTTATGAGTACAGAAGAGCATGGCTTTTAAATTTAGCTTATTAGCATGGAAAGTGGCATTCAAAACTGTCTAAATTTAGAGATTATAAATGGAATTCTGATTTTATGAATTCACTAGAGTAGAACTGCATCATCCTATCACTGCTGTGGTGCAGCTCTGGCACTTGTGTTTTCAGAGATGGTGCACTTCTGGAATTCTCAGGCCATATGGCTGGTTATCAGGAGATATTCTGTATACACCTCCCAGCTCAGGTGCAGGTTTTAAGAGAACTGATTCCAGTTGTGGGTTACAAGGAGACAGTTACCTCCCATTCAAAGTTATAGCTCTGTCCCTGGAGTTAGGAAGGACAGAATATTTAAATGTCTTTTTTGTCCAAGAAGAGCCAAAGGAGATCAAAAGCCTACCCGCATGTATGTGCAATTTCCCTCTTCCTCTCTCTTCTTTTCCCTTCCCCTCTCTCTTCCTTTCTTAACTGTTTCTGAACCAAATATTTGTTAGTATCTTACAATAACCAGATCCTGTATTTTTTATTTTGGATGGGAAATATATCAGTTCAATTTCCAGCCCAATTCTGTGGACTGTTCAGAGCTCTATGAGTGCATGAAAGCGCTGGTATTTTAATAGACACACATGTTTAAGTTGGATATTATCAAGTTCTTCTCAATTTCCTAAGTATCTTGGTGTTTTACTAGATCTTTCTCATTCTCTTGTTAAAAAAATCCTCTCATTTTTAACAGAACACCAACTTTTAAAGTATCTGGAAACATTTATAATCTCATGTGCAATGCTGTTGCACTTTCTTCAAGAGCTTTGTGTAAATAATAAAATCTTGATATACTTCTGTGAAAAAGGGCATTTCTGTTTTTCTGCTATGAATGTTAAGCTGTAATCTTTTTCATATAATTTTATTAGACCTGACAAGCCCCAGCACAATTTCCTTTGCTACCTACAGCCAGTACATTCGCTGTGAAAGATGCCACTTACTCTGTTACTATTTTCAGCTACTCCTATTGATTCTGAACCCAAGAAGACACCTTTACTGTTCCATATCATTTCAATCATAGACTTGCAATAAGCTGCCAAAATACAGATAGCTTAAACATACTTATCTGCTCAAAAGTAAAATAAGACTGGTGAAAAAAACTTCACATGCCTATATTGAAGACATTGCAGAGAAAATAAAAAAAAGTCCAGCATGGAGGCTGGTGCCAAGCTCAGCAACTTCAACACTGAAAACAGGCCAAGAGCAGCATTTGGAATTTCTGTTTTATTACACATAGAAGTATACTTTCTTTTTTTTGTTAAATAAATTATAATCAGTTGGCATTTCACACAAGTCATATGACACATTTTCATATTTATCAAATGAGTACAACAAAGGAACAAAATGTTGGCTTCAGTAAAATCTATGAATTACACAGGCCCTCCTCTTGAATATCATAACTTTGGGTTTCTGTTTGCAACAGAAGCCGAAAGGTTTCTTGTCCAAGTTTGTTTCAATATCCTAGATTTTAACAACATGCTTCTCAAGTATCTGAATATTTGAAATTGCTCTGTAATTACTTACTCTGCTGTTCTTGTCACAGGATGGATTCTTGTGGGCTGACTTTGTGTGGCAAAGCATATGTAAGTGTAGTTTAAGAGCCTAAACTATGAAGCATTGCTTCAGTTCACAGAAATTCAAAGATTATACCTCATCATTACCTCTGCAACAGTAAAAACCATTACTGTGAGTTCCTTCATGCCTTCTGACTGTGCTGTGCTGCCTGAAGTTCAGGGTTCCAAACCCTGAGCCCAAGTTTTTACACGGCACAGAGATGGCCACAATTGCTTCAATTTCTTAAACAGACACTTGACATAGCAGAGAGAAGGAAGACTGAAGTGCTTTTAATTATAAAACACTACTTTCAATTCTGTTTCATGATTAATAAATCCTATCATACATACTTATTTAAAAATAGATTTTGAAATGCTACATATGAACTGATAATGCTATTGGTTTATTTACCACCATACAGAGTAGTAACAGTTTTAGAACAAGGAAAAGTTTTAAATTAATTGGTGAAGCTAGCATAGCTTTTTAAATAGAAATATGTATTTTTAAACACCTTACTGATGTTTAGATATTTTAAAACAAAATAAAGTAAAAAAATGCATACTGGCAGTCATTGCTGCCCAAACAGGGCTGCTTGCATTTCCTGCACTGCTCCATTACACTCAGTACAAAATGGCTGCTTACACCCACACAAATGTAATTCCAGGGCAGGGGCAACATGTTCAATTTTGTGAGTGTGATTATTGCACATGTCACATGAATCAGAGACTGCATATACCCCAGTCAGAACACCTTCTAGATCTAGACACCTAATGATGAGACTCTGCAATGAACACTTTGTACTATAAGCCTTTAAAGGAAAACTCCATCAGCTTCACTTACAAATTATCTGTGCAAAAGTACAGTATTTCATAAATAAACTTTACCCAAATATTACAGAAAAAAGCTTTGGGATACATGAAGTATAAACACAGCAACAGCTGAGCTGCAAAATTAATTTAGGTATATACAACAATATGCTGCCCAGTTCTTTTCATAGACATACATTTAACCTCCCTGAGTCCTTTTCCATACTTAGTGACATGATGCATTTCCAGTTGCTTGCTCAGTGACAGCCATGGTAGCTTCGGCATTAGAGAAAAAGGTAGAAAGGAGGACACCAGTGTGCACTCCCTGCCAGTTGTCATGGATTTTAAGCTTACTGTACTTTTGCTTCTAAGAGCCCACTGGTCACGACATGCCCATGACCACTTACACAAGCACCGACATGTCTCAGTGAATCTGCTCCAAGATAGGCCATTAACAGTTCCGTGTGTCGGATCAGTAACTGGGTGAGATCTTCAGCCAGACTCTCCATAGTTGAATATCTCACCTTTTCAAAATCAAAAATGTCTTTAAGGAAGAAAAGCACTTGATCCTAGTGTAGGTGAAAAAAAGGAAAAACTTGTATTCACTTACAAGAAGGAAAAAAAAGTCAGCAATGCTAGCAGCTATTTCTTTTACATGTTCCCTAAAAGCCCCAATTTATGTATTATTTTGGTGCTGAGACAGAAGTTCACTAAAACAGACTTTGCAAAACAGTTCTAGGCTTAAAAAAATTATTAGGAAAACATTTTTCATGGTTTCTTACTGTTAGCCTTAATCTTAGGGAAAAGGAAATGTATGCTTATAAGTAAGACCCTAACTTACTTTAATCAGAAAGATTTTTTCTTTTCATTGAGATAAATGGTAATTAAAAAAAGTTGCAAACCTTGAAGAAGCAGCATAAGTCATAAAGGGAATTTCTAGGGCCCAAAAAGCCCCACGCCAAAACAGGGCTGATATGTTCACATATAGCATAGAAATGTGCAAAAAATCCATCAGGCACCTAGTGATGTAAAAATTGTAGACAAAAGTTACACAGTAAATTTAGTACAAATCTCTATTATTTAACATTAAGTCTTCATAAAAGCCTAACTCACTACATCAGGGATGTAGTAACTTGAATCCCATTAAGCCACAGGACAACTGTACCAAACAAGTGTCATGTTTTTTTTAGAAAAGGTTTTCTCTTCAATGGTACTGTGTAATTTAAATACTTTAAGATCAATAAGCTCCAAAAGATCACAACTCCCACTCCCATATGACAGATCAAATATACAGTATGTACATCTGACACTTCAAAAAAAGTAGGCAAATTGCACAGCTTTAGAAAAAGTTACACCTTACAAGGCTCCATCTTTTAAGTCTAAAGAAAAACATAAGGTATCTGTGAATGTCCATTCTGTTGTTACTTTTACAACCTATAGGAACTCATAAAATATAATACAGTGTAAATGTATAAATAATATATGAATGCACAGTTTATTACTCAGACATGTATAACTTACAACACCAATTAATTTATAAAATAAAAATGTAAATTAGCAATTAATTAAAACATAAAAAATGACATAAACCCCATCCATAAGTAAATTTAAGTTCATCAACCCTCTTGTGGTCTCTCCCTTAACTTCATTCACTTTTGAATGACTCCGGCAGCACAGATGAAATCTGTCCCCAGGAATAAAAACTTACACATTTAAAAACTTAAAAATATTGAGACTTCAGTATAGATAGGAATGAGAATAGGGTAGTTGAGCATTGAAATAGACAAGAAAATAGGTTATTACACCATCTATTTTCAACCTAGATGTTTATGTAAAACTGGCATATACAATTCCCAACCATGCTGATCAGGGATGCAACATCTCAAATCTAAAGGCAGGACAGTAGCTGAGGGAGGACCTTTTACAAAACACCAACTGCCATGGGAAGTAACTTTTTTACCATGAAATATGGCAGAAAACAGTCATGTAAATAGGTATTCTTAGAACCAGAGGAAGGTGTCAGTGCCAATCACTTGAGCAGAGACTCCTCACCTGCAATGGGCAAAACCACTTCCAATGGCTATGGATGTCCTGCTGCAAACTGAGCTCTGCTTTGCACTGGCTACTACGGAGTGGGGCCCTTCCCTCACTCCTGGGTCTAATAAAATCCTCCAATGGTTGAAGTAGGAGCTGCTGGCACAGAATTCTACTGAGTCCCTTCACAGAGGGATCAGGATGCACAGAGGGGCTAAGGTGGCTGCAGCAGAATTCCTGCTGCTGGTATGTCAGGCAGGTAAAGGGGCAGGATGACTTTGATACAGCTGTGGAGATGATGCAGGGAGATGGGGCTGAGAATCCTGGCATAAGCAAGTGAGATATGAACTTAATGACCTTGGTCTGCAAAAGTCTGAGATATGAGTGTGGAGTGACAAGTCAGGGAAATTACTGTCACCACTACTGACTGGACCTAAAGTAGGCTGAAAATCTTTCAGTTAGACTTTTTGCTAAAAAACAGGTATTAGGGCCCCATGAGCTAAACTACAATTGGCAACCTCTTGTCTAAACTTCAGATTCCTCAGAGCCAATCAATGACTGCTCCACATAAGTTGAAGGGCAACTTACCTTCATTTGCTGTCTCTTCTGCTTCAGTACTGACCAACAGCTTGAAGCCACAGCCTAATGGTAAAAAAAAATATATTCCGGGGACATGTATTGTCTTCAGTTTCAATCTTACGTTAACACAAAGTTTAAAACTATAAAACAGCAGCTGATACAAATAACCAAAATTGCACATAGGTCATATTTGTTATTTCAGATCTATCTTAGCAACATTTTATTTACTTTAATTCAAATGTAATTTCGTATCCTTGACTGATTTTACAGTTACAACAGTTAGAAACACTCACTGGGTTTAACTGAGGACCAGTCTCTAATATACCAAAGCATTTGCTCAGACATAATAACTATTTTAGATATTAACTGGAATGTGAACACATTGAAATATCACTTTTCATTTTAGCAAAAACATTCTTGCAATAGCTTCAGATTCAGCTAAGAAGTTTTGTCCAAATATGGACCTGTGAAATATAATATACTGATATCAGTACTGGGCTTTTTCCCCTCAGAGCTTGTAACTATCCTCATCTGACTCTCCTTCAGTACTGCAGGAGAATTAACTATTCACATGAACAGTATTACCACATAAGTACAAAAATATATATGTTACCTTTTTTTCTCTAGGAGTATTTCAATTGAAACACAAAAAATAAAAGGAAAACTGGCAGTTAACAGATGAAATTACAGTAGTGTCTGCACCAGCTGACCATGGCAGAAGCCTGTCTCTAGCAGAGAGGTGAGATCTATTTCACAAATAAACAGGCACATCTGAGAAATCATAAATTGTAATCAACATTTCAATGCCTGTACTGTATTAATTTAATTTTGATTCCTTGCAACTTTGTGCCTTATTGCTAAATCTCTGGTCTATGAATCAAAACCTGGATCTAATATGTAAGATGTGGCTAATGGAAACTCCCCTTCTAAAATTCTGCTTCCTCAGAGAAAACTAATTTTTGCAGGACAAGTGAAGGATTTTCTCTGATGCATCCAATAATTCTCTATGTTTTGGGCCCAGACTTGTAGCTTTTAAATTACTATGATGAAAAACTTGATAATACAATCATTTTAATTTTCTTGAGGAATATTTCAGGTACATACTCATTTATATTGGAAGCTAAATTGGAGAGTGAAGGATGGTGTAGTTTCTTTCCTTTAAATTTAAGGTTATTAACCTGTCATATACACAGTCTTTATCTTGCAGTTGTTGGATTTATTCTTGTTTTTAGATTGTGCTTTAAGGATATAAAGCACAGATTACCAGAAGAACAGTTTCAGCATATACAGAAACTTCTATCAAATGCTCACACCAATGTTATATTGATCACACCATCTACATATTGTAACATACTACAGATTAATCAGTATGAAAACTACACATGAATACTTACTGTTTCTTTGAAAGAGGAATTTAACCAGCGATTATTTACTACATTCTGTATAGATATTGGTGGATTTTCTAAATCTTCAAATGAATCCATTAAGATGAAGTCGAGAACAACATCATAAAAATTCAGATTTTTCACCTGTATTAAATGAGAACATGATCTAAGTAACCTAGTTTTTCTTTCAGCAGTGGCATTCAGCATGCACCATCTCCTAATGCTGTATTAACATGCATTAAAGACACTTTGTCAGTAAAGGAGACGTTAAAAATGTACTAAGCTGGTGGATGCCATTTCTATAAATCAGCAATACAAACAAAAAAAGAGTTGCCTTTCCCACAATTCTGAATTGTAAAACTTTATTTTTAGATCCTATGGTTTGCTTGTTAAGCTTAAAAGCACTTCTTAGAAATTCAGACTCACTCCTCTAGCAGCAAGTTCCATTTCGGTATTATCCCAGTGATCTGTTTGTTCCAAAAAATATATCATTTCATCAAAGACATCTTCAAATTTCTTTGGATTCTGTAAAGTAAAAGCACTGAGTATCAGCAAACTTAACAAGAGATATAGGTTATTTACACTAGAAAGTGAATTTTGGTAGAAGTTACATAAATAATAAAACATCAGTTAAAAAAGGCTTTTACCTTTCGTGCTTTCACAATTAAAGCAGACAAAATTTTTCTTCCACTTTCAGCCAGGAATATTCTGTTTGCTGTTTCTGAAAGAATTATCTAGAAAAGGGTTCAGAAAATACACACATGTTCATCCACAGTTTATACGAAGTGACCTTAAATGCTTCAATCAAATTTCATATAATTATAACCTCTTCTATAGTGGGCAAATTCCTAATAAGCCTCTGGTGCAAAGGTTCCAAAGCTAATCATAAAACTGAGACTCCTCTGCAAATACATCTCATTTCAGAATTACAGAAATGTAAAAGCAATAAGAAAATACTTAACTACAGAATAAGTGATAAAAATGCTAGCACAGAAAGTGCATTCTGTTTCAGTGCCATGTTCTTTAGTTAAAGCTTAACAAGACAGACAAAGCACTCTCCTTACGGTTTACCTGAAAAGCTTGTCGAATACAATGAAGCTTAGCAAGGAAGTCACTGTCTCCCAGACATTCAAACATTTCAGTCCTACACAAAATAGAAAAATTTTCAAAGACCATTAAAAAACAGAAGCACAAGAATATTCACCTAAGTGTAATTCTTAAAAAAAATACCTAGTACAAGTAACTTCTAAAAAATGAATTCTAGATAGAATATTTAATTTTCATTCTTACTTTTCTTGACAATAATTAAACAGACATAAATCAATACCTTAACACTCGTGAGTAAATTTTGCCCTCCTCTGCCAAGTGCATGGCTTCCTCGTACAAGGGGCAATGGCAAAGGGAATCCAGGCCATACGAGTTACGAACATCTCTGTGTTCTGTCAGCTGAAACAAAATTGTTTTCAACTTCATTAAAGAGCTTGCTAACATAATTTTTTTAAAGATAAAACAAACTAAAGTTTTCCTGATACTCTACTGAAAGTAGTATCCTTTTTTGCATCTGCTTAAAAGGGGCAACACTCAACTTATAAACAGAACAGATACACCACACATTGCAAGACTTCATAACTCTTCAAAACCCAGAAAATTACAGTTTCAAGTTTCAAAAGTTTATTTAACAATATGTAGGGAGCTTAGTTTTCTGTATAATTTGCCTAGTCTTAAATTGTCTAGTTAAATCTAGTAGGTCTGAAAGCTGTTAAAAGAAAATAATTGCCAGGTCACAGAGCACAGAATGATTGCACCAGCAAATCTTTAGGAAACCAGAAATAGTAACATCCTCCCACCCAAAATTTTTGTTTCACTGGTAAATACATTTGCTGTTACCAAAGCATATTGTATGAAACACAGACATTCAGGACGTTATACCAGAGGCTCCCAAAAAGGTTTTCATTATTGGCAGTTTTAATTCTGTGATTATCATATAAATTAATGTGAACTTGTAGACATTTTGAAATAAAGAAAAAAATAAAAAACAGATTAATAAATCAAAGAGCATAAATAATAGAGAGAACTCCTGCTTACAGGATATCATATTTAATCCACAAAAGAATGGGTAGCTAAAATTTCCACTACAAACATCACATCATATTATTAATGATTAAAAAAAAAAGTTTACACATAATTCCGTTTAGTTAATGACCAGAAAATGATTCTAACTTTTTTTAGCAAAGGACAGAAGAGTTGGAAAGGAAGAGAAAATCTTTGTAACTTTGTCCTGGAAGAAAGAGTTGACAGCAGTGGCTCTGAGGTATCAGAACGTGGAGAACACTTGCAGGATACAAAAAGACAATGACATTGCCCATTTTGACTCAAACATTTCCTTAGCAAACACTGGGACAATACTGCTTCAGGATAGGATGATGATTCCACTGAGGTGATACATCCTGAGTGTTTCTGTTTATTTGGTTGGTTGGTTGTTGGGTTTTTTTTTAAGCCAAGTAACACAAATGAGCTAAGAGATTATTCCCATCTTCACAGACCTGCAGAAACACTAAAAGAGTTCATGGGGAAAAAGAAAGATGTAGAGTGTACAAACTACAGTGGTTTACACCTGGTCTCACAAGCTGGTGGAGTTGATGCAAGCTTGAATTGTGGTCCTGCCCAAATTATAGGAAAAGAGTAACTAGTCTCTGTAGATACAATCTCTGTTAGGAATAAATGCTAGGCATCACAACTTAATGTGAATTACTATATCAAGGTAATTCTGTTATGTAAAAACAACCTCTATAATAGACAGTCAAAATGACAGAAGAACATGTATGCAATTCTCTCTCGTTACAACTGTCCGAGTTTAGGAGCTTTGTTGCAGTGCATGTATGAGAGTAGTATCTATCATAAGATGTACCTATTGAGGCCAACTGCCTTTCCCATTATTTGGAGAAAAGTGCTATTCAAGATCCCTTCAGCTCCCGAGAGACCATGACAGGAGATATTCCTCATTTAAATAAGTGTGTCGCTGCATATGAGATTCTTTCAAATACTTCAAGAGAGCCGTAGCAGACTTTAGCTACAGACAATGTCATGTTATCCAAAGATCATTTCTTTATGTATCCTTTGAGGTCTTATCAAAAATATTAGAGAAAGTTAGATGAATTATGTTGTTGAGGAAGCTTCCCCGTCTGACCATTCAGGAGGCTCTCTGGCAGCCACACTCCCAGTCCCAGAGACTTTCACTGCTGGAGAAACACTCTGCTAGTGCAACAACAACAAAACCTGGTTACAACTAAGCTTGGAAAGCTTCTTTTCTTCCTGTAAGAGGAATATGTTTTTGCTTTCAATGATTAGCAAAAAAAATAGGATTCTTCTGTTCTCTCCTTAAATAGACCAATGAATCTTTAAAAAAGCAACCTTTAAGAATCTTACCTCAGCTGTAGAAACGAAGGAGTCTGTTGACGCAATGCTTAATGTATCTCGAAGGCAGAAATCATCTGCATTATCCTTCACAGTAATGTCTGTATTTTTATCTTTAAAATCAAAAAAAGTTTATTAGACTATGGCAAAATTCCATTTACATCTTGAAAGTGTGTTTTGTGTACACTTTAACACAGTACTTCATTGGAAAGGCACAACATTGGACTACCGTGAGAGTAAATTCTCTCTACGACCCACTAACATATATAAAGGTGACTGCATTCTTCTCTCTTTAAAGTGGACTTTCAAATGTCATCTGCAATGAAAGAAGAAAATAGTACTTGCCCAAGGCTTTTGCCTTTTCTTTTACAGACTTCTGAAGATCTCTCTGTCTTATGATATTACTTTGCTGTATTGATCTAAGCCTCTGGTAAGTTTTTAACTTGGCTGTGTTATGTAACAAATGCTCAATGTTTTAGTCACCAAGAAATACCATTCCACGTAAAAGTCCATTAATAAAAAAACAAACCCAAGTTTTACCCTCACTGGAATTTGTTTCATTTTCTACTTCTCATGTCTTTTTTCACTTGCTGGTTCTTCAGAATAGCAAGTGAAGTTTTTATTAATCTCCACTGCATCCTCTTCCCCCTAAAAGCTCTTCTATTGAAATAACACATCCAGAAGCACTTCCTATAGCACTAGAATTCTTACAGCCTTTAAAATAACCAATATTTTTTTTCCTTAAAATCATCTGCAATACAGTTTCTTTAAGTTCTCTTTTATTTTATTCTCAGATTTCAAATGTTGCACTTACTACTTTGTATGTGGATTTTCACCATACAGAAACACTTTCACAGAAGGATTAAATTTGTAAGTCACTACATCAGACTTTGGCTTAATGTGCCCCATACTACATTCCCAGTAGAGCAGATGCAGTTATTTTGGGTTACTTTACCTTCAGACATTATACATGTGTTGCAAAAAGTCTGTTTTATTTCCAAGAGTCAGCAGCAACCAGCTACCCAATGTCATCCAGATCTGTTGCTACAACAGTACTTCATTAAAAACACTGTTACATAGCAGAGTGGCCAAAGGCCAATATACTGGAATGGTTTGCTCATCACTTCAAATGCTGCTACAAACCCATGTTAACTACTATTTCAGTGGTTGTTATGGTTTTATTAGTTATGGACCTGGAATGACAGCCCAAAAACTGCATACAGCAAGAAATATCTGTCTTTGAGACTATTCACTAAGGGAAAGAATTATTAAAAGTTTGGACAAAGATTTTACTAGATTGAGCTAGGCAAACTGTAATCACAACTTCACCAATATTCATATGAAGTCTCTGATCTTTTCAGCTCATTCTTACTAGTTCTTTTGACCTCTTAAAACCAACAGAAAAAGTACTGCAGCATCCAAGTTGGTTGAGAAACAATCACATACTGGAATCTGAAATGCTGGAACACAAAACCAAACTGTGGTTTTGTAAAGTATTAACTTGAGGTCTGCTTAGAGCAGATGGGTAACATGATGTTTCTTTTTTATTTCTAGCTCATGCTTTGCATTAATTCCCTTCTAATATTATATTAGATGATTTTCTAATATACGTTTTTCACATAAGCAGCTGCTGAAACTGCAATAACACTGTTAAAGCTAAGGTAGCACAGGTATGCATAGCCTGGTTGCAAGTTTTTCCACTTTCCTTTTTTCAACCTCTCTCCATAAGAAATTCGCAACTAAAACAAAAGTTTCTACATGTCACAGTTACAAAAGCCCTCTAGCACCTGGTTCAAGTGCAATCCAAAGAAATGATTTTCCTAATTCTGCCAGTCTGTAGACAACACACAGCACTTCCTTCTTGAGAAGGAAACAGCCACATTGACAAGCAGCAACACAAATGACAAACTCCTACAAGAGTAAAGTATGGGCCATGCATAGAAAGATCTTGCTGATGGCTCTAACGGAGATGCCAAGGTAAGGACAAGTCTCCCATACACAAAGCGCAGCTGTCAAGTAGTCTCATATATCAACTTGTTCGAAATCCAAGAACGTCTCCCCCACCCCTGCAGGGAAGTCCCATCTGTACCACAGACTGAAGACTCAAAGCCTACGGATACTGTGAGGTAACTACTGTGCTTTGCTGTTATATGTGGGTTTGTAACTCAACAACAAGAACATAACTTCAGACTGACTCCGAAGTAACTAACTCTGGGCTATTTGATTGATTACACATAAATGGGAATAATACTGTTTAACTAAGATTAATTTGGCATATATTTAAAAAAGCATTTGTGCAAATGAAGGAACCACAGCCCAGAACACCACAGAATCAGGGGCTCTTCTTGAGATCTTGCTTTCAGCCTTTTACAGATTACAGGAAGCTCCAGAGACAACAAAACTTTGAATACATCTACATTTGTTAAAAAATTCATAGTTCCAAGTTTTCTAATATGGCTTAAAACTATCACCAAGTCAATGCTAGGTAGTTGGATATGGAATATCTGTGTTTTCCCTCTAATAAAATTCTCACCATTATAGGAAAAGGCATAATATTTGCATGTTATGACACATGAAAAAAAGATTAAAAAAAGGTTGGTAATGTTGAGTGAAATAATACCTCTGGCAAGTGATCTGTGCATACAAACTACAGCCTTCCTAAAGAAAACAAAACAGCCTTGTCAGCTATTTCTGACTTTTTTTAACAACCTAAAATATCCTTAGCCGAGCAGGTGTTTATCAAAAACCACACTGTGCAGGGAGCACACTGTTATGAAAATTCACTATGGAATTTCACTAGGGTAAAAATTAAGTTACAGCTGGAGTACATACCATGCAAGTACCAGGAGAACATTCTTAGACACAAGAACATGAAAAAAGAGACAGTGGCAGAAAGAGACTCCTGGAATGAACAGCTGCAAGAGGAACCCACCCACCAGCGCCTGCAACTGCTCATGCAGTCATCCTTAGTTCTCATGGATTATAATACCTTCAGGAAAGGAATACTAGAAAGTATGTGAGCTTCAAATATACTTTACTTATTTGAGAAGCCAAGAAGTTATTTTGGGTTCACTTATATTTGTAAAGAGGATGAAGTAGAGTTTCAGATGTAATACTGACAACAGTAATACCATCAGGACTCTTGTAGTGCCTTAAAACACATATGTGGTTATAAAGTTAGATTAATGGTATTAAAAAATGGAACAATATGGAGGACTGCTAATGCCTGTGAAATGAATCCTAGCTTTATAAGGTTTTGCAAACAACTATCTATTTAAAACTAAACAAGATAAAAAACCCAAGCCAGAACCATGCTATTTTCATGTCTGTTCACAGAGTGCTAATCTAGAATATTTATCTGTCTTTGCTCTGGTAGGTTTGCATGGGAAGATAGAGCACAAAGCTAATCCTCTAAACTCTCAGAGCAGAATCTAACCTTGGAGATAAAACTGCATGCAAATTAACTTCTTAGCATTCAATTAAGAAGCATTCACCTTCACATAATGTTTTAGAACTCCAAAAACTGTTTATATGTTATCTTCCTGCCAACCCTGAAGGAAACACAGCACAAGCTCAGAAGTGAGTCTGGCACTTATGTGCATCATTTAAAAAAGGAAAGCACTTACTCACTGGCAAAGAACTCCCTGGGATGTTAGCTCTGAGTGTCATCATTAAAGCCATGGTTTCCTATTCTGCCCAGCCCTCCCACTTCAGTGGAAAATCAGTGCAGTTAATACATCACGAGCAGGAAAGCAAGGTAGGAAAGGAGAGACTTTCTAGACTCTGAAGAGGACAAAACCTTGTAAATGAATCCTCTTAGGACAAGCCAGAGTATGCCGAGAGCAGCAGAGGCCCAGTGCTCTGCTAGCCCATGGTGTGTGCCACTCAGGCCCCTTAGACGTGTGGCTTCATGCCCAGTTAAAGGAATTACAATAATCAGGTTCAGACAGCACAGAAGCACAAATCAACAAGGTTCAGCTCCATGAGAATATGTCACAGTCTTCCAGCTAGTCACAAGTGGCACAGTGGTTTGTCACAGCTGTTGCTGAAACATCCAAAAGCAACTTTATTTACATTTATAAATAGTCATAATTCTGCATATTGACTGAATGTTCATTAAAATATCATCAGTCCTACCAAGTAGCTACCTGTGGGGTGACAGTGTGTCTGTGATCTCTTAAGGTCTGAGGTGCTTGATGAATGCATCCTTGAGGACCAGAGAACCACCTGTAGAATGTGGATGCCATGTAACGAGTAGAATCTTTCCAGGTATGTTAGGTGAACTACTGACCAGTGGTGTACAGGCATGTTATATGCAGGAGTAGATAAAAGTGAAGCTGTTACTAAAAATAAAGTCCTTTCTCTTCAGGGAGCCTTCTGATCACACTGCAGCCTGAGTTGTCTCTGCCTCCTCAACTGCTGCTAAGCTAATCTACATTACCCCAATAAAGGGTGACCCCAATAGCTACCAAAGCATTACATGAAGTCTTGTGGGATGCACCTAGAAAGCAGTGAATTTTGTCATATTTATAAAAAGAAAACAATCCCAGCCTTCAGATGGCACCTTCTGATGACTGGGTCATACAGCCACAGAAATCAGTGGCTCTTCCCTGACTTTAAGGTTTAAATCCCTATCCTTCATAGACAAGTTTGGTTTCTGACCACCCTCATGTTTTCACATCTAATAGTTTAGGTAACAGTTTCTGTACTTGTATTTGGTCTGAGAGATCTGGCAACCAAGCAAAGTTTGCTCAGCTGTCTAATCCAGTCTGTACAGATGGATGTGCAACACAAAGTTGTCACTGTTGCCTCCTCATAGGGGTCCTCCATTCTCCCGTAGTTCAGAAAGCATCACAGCTCTGTTCTCCACAGCCAAGTTTAGTTTGAATTCCAGTGCTCCTTATTTCAAAGCTGAGCCTGTCCACTAGGGATTTACAGCACAGCACTGTGGGGCCTGCCAGACACCTTAGTCATCAAATTTGAACATCACTGCCTTTTCTCAGTTCTTCACATCCTAAAATCAAGTGTGACCTACTGCTTTTTTGCACAGACACTTTCTAGTGACAATGGAATGGTGTGTTCAACCCCATTCAGTGTGATTGTATATTAACTCATGGGGATGCCAAGCAGATTCAAAGTGGAACGTGGCATTTACAGGAGAAGCAAGTACAAGGTTAACTTGCAGGCTCACTCATCTAGAACTGGCACCTTTAGTACCTTTCCTATGCCAGAGGCCCTCATAAGCAGGTTAGGTAAAAAAGTCTTCTCACTAGACAGAGAGCAGTCTCAAAACTAAATGAATTTATCCCTTCATCCTCAGTTCCTCTACATCTGTGCGAGTCAGTGGGCACTTACAAGCAGGATGTTTACACCAGTGCATTACTAGCAGTATCCCTTGCTTCTTTTCAAAGCAGCTCACTGCCACCTTCTTGGCATTCCTACCATGCCTTTCTTCACAGAAGAGCAGATACCAGCACATGCAGTGATGAGAAAGGACAAGCATAACCAGCAACTCTTACTCAGCTCCTGAATCTTCCTGTATTTCTAATTGGTTTTTTGAATTATTTTTTCAAATTAGTTTCCTATTTTGTATATAAAAAAGAATTAACAGATTAGCATTCTATCATAAAGACTACTTTGCTGGACACAGCACAAGGGTATGGGGCCATCCAACATGTTCTTGTCAAAGTAAGGTTTTAAACACAAGATTTCTGGAAAGGTTTTTCTTTAGCCAATATATCACGTCATAGGGAAGTTGACATTTCAAAGCAAGTGAGACAGACTGGCAAAAGGAGCCCACATATTCATTTGTTCTTCCATTAAAAGAGAAGTATATTGGCCAGCAGTTAGTAACTCCACTTACATGTATGTATGAAGACAGTATTAGAAAAAGAGTCATACCTTCTATCCCCAGAATTAACAAAGACAGAACAAACTATGTAACTGGTGATCCGGAGTGAAATAAACATCGAAAGATACAGACACACACATGTTTTGGGCTAACATTTTGTTTTGGTTTGACTTGGCTTCTTTGCTAAGCTTAAGCTGCTCTCTTCTTTTTTTGCTCTTCTAAGCAAAGGAAAAAAAATGAAAGAAAACTGAAAACTTGAGAGAAACTGAATTAAATCAGAACATATATTTTTAAACATTTACAGTTAGATATACAATTTGCACACACAATAGGGAGTTTTTAGGGGGGAAAAAAGGAAAAAGGGAGGGAGAAACAGGGACAGAGGAGGGATAAAAACCCAAAACACACAAGTACAATCAAAACTTCCAAAAAACTGGCAAAATACAATTTTACTAAACTTTTTTCAAGAGAAAGCTAGCTTTTTTCTCTCTCTTTTTGATTTCTTGCATGGCTCCGATAGACTGACACAGAGACTCTCTGCTCTCAGACCTTGCCAGAAGAAGAGAGAGAAACTTCTTATTTTTCTCTTAGTTATACTCCTTTGTTATGTTAAAAAAAAAACCCCAGTGTGCAATACTTGGGAAATGGGCCTTTCCTTAGTTACTACTGGTTACCAAGGAAGGCCTGGATCAAAACTATCACACATTTGTATTCTGTATTCAGAATGGAGCATATCTGACACAGGCAAACTCTGCAGGAACAGCATAATAACTTCAGTCTTCACTTTAATTTCGGGGCAGAACTGTTTTACAGAATGCTGCAGACTCCAGTGACACCACTCAGGAATGTGACCAGATTCTGCAAACCCAGCTGCACACAGCACACAGTCCAAGAACCTAAATTAGCAAGACATATGCTGAACTTCAAACAGTAAGACTTAAAGAACATCTTAAGTGCCCCACTGACTGGGGCCTGCTTGCATTCCACTTGCCTGCAAGAGTAGGAAAGAATGAGATAAGAATCCTTAAAAAGTTGTGCTCAAGGAAGAGATCCTCTGGACCTTTAGTTTACTAAATAACACCACTTACCAAACTTAAATTCAAAGACCAAATTAGTAACACTGCAAGGTTGCTAAATGCATGAGTAACAACGTATTAATACTTCAATCATAATGCAAGTAATGATTAGTGTGACCTGATCCTGGGAGATAGCCTAAATTATCTTCATTCTTTGTGATTCAAGTTTTGCTTTATTTTACCTTACTTTGATTTACTACAGACAACTAATACATTGACTAGGTGGCACCTTTAACTACACCTGTTTGAGTATCTGCTAAAGGGTGCCAAGCTCTCTGGAAATATGCACAGGTTTACCTTTAAATACTCACAGCATATCTGCATGTAGAACAAGGGCAGCTTTAAATAGCAGTGGGGAGAATAAAGCCTGGTGTGATCGACATGTGCTCTTGAATCAGCTACACTACAGCACTTGGCTCCAAACAAGATTATTAGGTAAGGTGGGACATGTGCACACACCAGATACCCTATAAAGAATTAGACAATTTACAGCAATTTATCACAAACAAACAACTTCAGCTTGAACCATAAAAAGGGAAATAAAACACATCTCCAACCCAGGTATTTTTTCAGTTTTAGCAATTAAGTGCACAAATATATGCATGAGATAAAAACAACACACAAATAATAAATTTTACTCCCTCCACTGTTACTGTTCACAGAACCTTTCGCTTTAACTTTCCACAAGAACAGATTTACTCCCACATATAGTTTTAACTTTGAAACATTTCAAGCTGAAACAAGAAAATTCTAAGATATTGAAAGACCTTTAGCAATGAAATGCTTACATAAGCTACTTGAGCCTCCCAGCTACAGGGTAAACAATTATAAAAACATCCCCAAGCTATATGTTTGGTAAATAAATGTGTACAGCTGTAATGATGGGGTATGGCTAGTGCTAAATAACAAGTCCAAGAATGTTTCAGGCAAGCCTCTCTTAAAAGTAGACTGCAAAGCAAGAAGAAAATTTTTAGTAGTTGTTCTCAAACAGAAATTGGCCCTATGGACCAAAACATGTTCTCAGTCATCAGTTTATATAACCTCACACTGCCATACTCCAGCCAGAAAAATAAACACTTATCCCACTCTTATTCCTTGCCATCTGTCTGGTATGATTTTTCCTGCTTCTCCAGCATTTATACTCACAATGTACATAAACACATAAAAGTTAAGAGTATGTACATCTTTTTTAGTAAGAAAAAGACTTTGTAAACTGTAACTTGTGTAGAATGCATCACAAGAATATGTGAGAGGAGAAATAAAAGAAGGAACTTCCTGTCTCTGGAAACCTGTTTCCACTTATCCAATAAATCACTCTTCAGTATGGAAGCAAGTGGTTATTAAATCCCCGATGTATGGAGAAAATTTTTTCCTTACACAACAAGAAGGTAAATATGTACTTGCTTGACAGGTTTTAAAAAATGGAGAAGATATTGACCAGAGCTAAGCAGTAGAATGAATGGCCAAGGATAAAGATGGAAAAGGAACACTCAAAATACATGCCTTTAAAGTAGTGTTAGTCACATGTGTTCCCGGTTGGGGGGAGAGTGATAAACACATGGGTAACTAGTCCTACTTGAGTGCTACTGTGGGGCACTGCCTGCATAAACTACTGTACAGATGTTCCTTACTCATGAGAGGAATTGGAACAGCTTCTTCGTATTTACTCCTTTTCATCAGGCATTTAAAACTGATGGCCAGTGACTCAAGGAAAAAGAGGGAGAAAGTAATTAAGTCTGCCCAGGTAACTGGAATCAGGAAGCTCCTGCTAAGAAGAGATCTGGGGAAAGAGACAATTGTAGCTGCCCACATGTTGTAAATAATCAGAAATAATAGAGACACATTTTAGGTGAGCAGGATTGAGCAGGAAAGAACAGCAACAGCTAACTTAAAGTCTGGGAGAGAAAATCATGTAGGTGGATTGTCTCAGTTATAAAGCAGCCTTTAGAGACAAAAGAAGGACTAGTTTGTATTTCATTTGAAGAGAAGCTCCTGAGAAAAAGGGACTGCTTAAGGAAGAGGAATAATCTGGTCAGAAAAAAGAGAAAAGGCAGTTTTTATAAACAACAGTTAAGTCCATGTCAAGGAAGTTTTAAATGGACAAGGCAAGACAAAACATGGCAGGAGTCAAGAAGTGAGACAGACAAGGCTTAGACAGGAGTTTTGGTGTGGACAGAAAGAAGACAGGTCTCAGAAGTGCTATTTAAGGAAAAGGAATGAGGTATATAAATAGCCTACACAGTTGGATCTAGCAGCAAAGCTGTTGGGCAAATGGTAACAAAGGTCCTCAAAAACCAGAAACAGACTTTCTGGTCTTACTGGAGGTGTTCTTGTAACTTCCTATTCATACCATCCTCCAAGCTCAGTGACCACACTAAGTGACCTTGAGTTCTCCAGTGCTGTTTGCTCCACAGTACAATGGATAATCTTGAGCCTCTGCTGAAAAGATTTCAGCTTTTAACATGACCATACATTTCAGCTTATCAAATACCAACATACAGGTTATGAATATCAGTATTTTTCAGCACCAGAAACTTCACTGCATGTCCATGCAAAGCTATTCTGCATTTTTAGTAGAGTATTGCCAAAATTAGGAGCATTACTGAGAAAGCCAAGCACTATAACCTTTTCATAGACACTATGTTTGCAGAAATATTTTGCTTACAGTCCTAAGCTGAACTTTTAACTACCAGTCTTACTCTACTATCCAACAGGAGGCCTAGGTGCTCCCTGATAAAGAATTTTGCAGAAGGCAATTTAGAAAGGAAGTGCTATTAATATTGGACAATATGCCTCTAAAGGAAAACCTTAAATATTATTGTTTAGGGAAGATATATTATCCAACTCAAACATCTGCACTCTGAGTATTTGAGTAAACTCCACTATAAGTCAGAAATAACGAGTTGCACCAGTAAGTTGCAATATGAGAGACCTCATGGTTTCAGCAGTTCCTGAATTTCAACTAACTGCAATAGCTAAAATTTATGTTGAAAACATATATTAATTTCTTAAAAGTAGGATTACAATAACTTCTCTGGGCTTTTCTTCAGACTTAGTTAGTACTGTTGTTTTCTTTCTTTCATAAGAGCATTTCTGGAGATAAATATATTTCCACACTTAAACAAAAAAAAAGCTGTTGTTTTGTTTCAATTTCAAACCTGTTTCAGCCACTAGAAAAATGTTTAGTCCTTCTCCAAGAAACTAAGAAATCATTTAATGTAAATTTATTGTCAAGGAAGACAAATCAAGCAGAAGTTGTCAAGCTATCATAAAAAGTTTCAGAATTTTGAAATTATTTTACAGTATGTACTACTAGAGCACACCTAAGTGAACTATTACAAATTGCTCGTCTCCTCACTGAAGACTGAGAATTATAAATGGAAACACTTCTTGTGCATAAACACGTAAAACATTATACACTCAAGCTAAAATTTTTCCAGTTACATTTTTGAGGCAGGAAGGAAAATACAAGCTCTTGTTATTAATCCATGGACAGTAAAACATTATAGAAGTCTGTGTTAATAAAATAAATAAAAATGAGCTTTCAACACCTTCACTGATCTTTGGGTTTTAAGAGCAGCTGGAGAAAAGGTTCCTAATATGCAAATCAGTTTTCCAAACACTTCTGTCACTAGGTTAAAGGCTGTGCTTATTCTCTCCAAAATGCCAGACATATCTCTGAGTGTGAGAAGAAAATTAAAAAAAGAAACAGACAAACCTTTCAACAAAACCATCCAACAACACAGACCTTTGTGAGATTTTACTGCAGCAGCTCAAACACTTAATTTGTTTTAAACTGTGTAATTGATATACAATAAAAAGTAAATATTTTAAAAATTAAAACATATGCATTGATTACATTTTAATATTGTCAAAAAGTTTAAGGGCCAGTGTACACAAGTCACCATTAGTCTGATTGTCAGCATTCCTTTTTAGAGTAGAAATCAAAATAATAATATGAAGTATTAGGAACTTAGTAGAGACAAGGAGCCCTGCAATTTGAGAATTTTCCCCTCTGACCTGCAATTCTGCTCGTAAGTAAAGCTATTGTTTCTCTCCCAACTCTTTACATTCCTCCCAAGTTTGCTCAACTAACGTTTCAGTCTGCTAGAAAAGATCTACATAGGAAAAAAAAAGGAGAACTTTCTTCAAGGACAGACTACAAAAAGTACTGAGAGCTTTTAACCCTCTACCCTTTACATTCATCACTCAGAAATAACAAGATGAATATTTTGTTTCACAGTTTTCTGCCAATTGTCTCTTTTCTGCTTGAGTGCAGCTCATACCTGTCTCAATAAAGGCTTCCCATGCTGATTCACAGGATTAAGAGGAACAGCATAAAAATAATCATAGTTTAGCCCTATATATTTCTTTAAATTTCATGTCCAGAAATATTTTTCCTATAGAAATCCTATTTTAGCTTGCTGGTTTATATGATAATTCTGAAAGTCCAGTGGAGAATGCAACAACAGTGAGCATAATGGCATTCTATTATTTCATCTATTTAAAAGGCAAGTATTTTTCTGGGCTGTATTAATCATTTATAACTCAACAACAGCTTATAGAAGTTAAAATTATTGTTTTCAATTACTTTTATTATTATTACTATTAATAGAATTCTACCCACAGGGAGAATATATATTTATTTATACCTATATCCTCTACATTGCTAAAAGTTGAATATTTAGAAATATCTGAATATTCTGAAGTATCAGAGCTTCCTGTAATAGCAGGCAGAAGAGAACCACTGCAGACTGTATCAGGACAGACAGTGGTTGCAGTGATAAGCTACTGTATTCCAGCAGGCTCCCAGGTAACTCATTCCTGACTCTCCCATGTGGCACGTTACCATGATCTCCTCCAGAAAGCTGCTTCTGAAAGTTGTTTGGCAAACTGTTTCTCATGTACAACCAATCTGAAATAGTAAGTGGGATCACAAAATGAAAAGCAAGTCTATGGTATGACTGATCAACGGCAGCACTAAGATCTTCATTTGAGTATGCAGAGGGAAATGATGATCTGGGAACAGTAACAATTAAAGGTTTTCAGAAGGAGCAGCATCTGTGACTAGCAGACAAGTAGAGGAGAGAGAGGTTTCAGAGCTCCAGAAGTCTGACAGAAGACTTTAAAGAGAAAGCTGAAAATTAGAAATTGAGAGAATTTTTTATCTTTGTAAGTCTCCTTCCTGAACAAATTTGGAGTTCGTTATAACCCAAATAAGTGCTAGTCAGTCATTTATGTAGCACTTGGTAGCAATTGTCCAACTGTCAGAGCTCCATCCCCAGCTGTGGCTAATCACAAGCACTTCAGATAGAGAAAATGGAAACAAAATCCACAAACTGCATCTAACATTCTTGTGTATCAGAAAAAAAACAAAGCAAAACATTTTCTGATTACTGTTGTGGGTCAGCGTTTGAAAGCTTGAAGCACAAGAGCTGGTTATGAGCATTCCAATGACAAGCTGCAAGTGTTATCATAGAACAGTTTGGGTTGGAAAGGAGTTTAAGTATCTTGTTCCAACCCCCTGCCATGGACACCTTCCACCAGACCAGACTGCTCAAAGCCCCATCTAATCTGGCCCAGAACACACCCAGGCATGGGGCTCATGTCTTCCTCTGAAAGAAGAATGAAAACATCCCTCAAAACAGCATTAAAAAATAATCTTCCTCTCAACACACGTCAGATGCAACTTTTTGAGAACTTGTTTCATTTGAACAACTAGAAATTCAATCTAGTTATGACTCTGACAACATCTACAAATCTCCCAGCACCACATACCTTTTACATGTGTCAGCAGCTATTCAGAATAAATTAGTCACCTATCAGTATCTGAACTGACATACCCACCTTAAACCACATATTAACTTGTTTTTCCAAAACAGATTAAATTCTACGGCTTGTTTTGAGCTGTCTACTATTGTCATATCTTCTGAAATATGAACAATGGAACTGAAGACAGAATTCGAAAACCATACAAACCAAGGTTGCATCTGCCCCTGTGCTGGTGCTGTCCTTTTCACATAGTCAAAGGTTAGCAATGGTCTTTTTTTCTACAGCAATGTGCCAAGAACTTACACTGATTGTGATGCATAATTTTCCTAATACATTCCAAAAGTGTTTCCTCATGATTTTTCTTTTAAAATGTCTTACTTATACATACAAGCCATACTTGCCTGGATTCAATGTAATTCGTTAGATTGCAACCACGTAAACAGATAATTAAGATCTTCTTGATAACCTTTGTTTTTCATTAATTCAAGCTTTTAATGCCTTAAATTATAAATTTTTATCAACTTTAAGTTCCACAAATTATTTTATAATCAACTACATAGTTGTTAAATTACAGCATTTAATCAAGTATCTTCTATAAAGAGTAAAATTTTCCCTTAGAGAGGACAGAAGTGCAAACAAATGTCAGTGAGCTAACTAGCATCATCTAATTTATGCTGTATCAATTCACCAAACTGCAGATCTCTGAAAAACCTACAGTCTCAGAAAACCTACATACTATGAAACCATATCAACTGGCACTAAATAGACATTTCATTATTTTTTCTGTGTTAACAGAACTGAATATTACCAATTGTTTCACAGGCACGACGAGTTGGAGTCTGGGAGCTGTTTGTTTTTTAAGATTTGGAACTAAATTGGCAATTTTCCAATCATTTGGAACATTCTCACTTTCCAGGATTACTGAATAATAAGTGAACATTAGGGTGCTTTCTTTAAGCTTCAGGTGTAAATCACCCAGGAACAGATCTCAGCTGACTCTTTTGCCACCAATGATACTCATTCCTACAGAGCACAGGACCCTTCATTTCTGTTTCTGTTAAGAACTGTAGTTTGTATTTTGCAGTGGGGTATTATTCTTAGTAAAGAATGCTGCACTATATTTCTTTTGACCACTGGGATTTCATCAGTTTCTTGGACTTGCTTATTCTTTTGACTCTTAAACCCTTCCATTCCTGTTGTTGTTAATATATCAAATATTGGACAAAACTCTTCCAAGCAGCTCAGCACTTCAGAGCAGATGATGTCCTGCTGTTCTCTAAAACATTTGGAAAAAGTAAAGCATTCTTTAACATATCACTTGCTGTTCAAGTCATGAATTCAGGATAATGAAGAAAAGCCCCAAATCCTGAACACAGAAAATGGTATTCACTAAAACACTTCATTACTTGTTTTCCTCACTCATCTGGGCCAGCAAAATAAAATTTGTGACAAAGTAACAGATATCTACTGAAGAAATCACAGATTATTTCTATGAAGAACATTTGAAAGGAATGAAATTCTCAGAAAGTTCTTGGTAAACAAGAATCCAGTTATCCCACCTAAAAAATTTAAATATTCATTTAAATACTTGCAGGGTAACCAAGCAAAACAATAACTAAACACACGAGCATCACATTAAGTCCTTTGAATACTATTTTATTAATTTTGCTTGTAAGACAGAAATTACAAATAAACTTCTAATTTAACAGTGGATATATAATGCAACTTTAGTCAGGGCTGATGGTTTCAGATACTAAAATGAAACATTGAAATGCTTTTCTGCTCCAAGGATTACACTTACAGGTGTATGCAAGTATGTCAGAAAGCAGATCTGACCTCAATTTAATTCCCAGCTTGCTCAGAGGTGCATTCAAGAGATGCGGGATAACAGAAGGCTGGGAGAGGAGAGTGCTGCCACCTCGTGCCAGTCGAGTTGAAGCCCAACCAACAACGACTGACAAACTAACCCTGAACCTGTTCTGCTCTTAAAAGTCTGACAGTCACTTGAGATCAGATGCTTCATCTCGAATTACAAAAGAGCACAAGAGTATCAATCTTTAAGAACTTCTAAAACCAGTTCTTTAAATAAAAATAATCACACTATCTGTACTTAATCAGCATGTCTGCCAGTAACTACTCATGTTTGCCATTTTAACAGTTTAGTCACTCATTACTGTGATAAATTTCAATCACCAGGGATAAGAGCTCTGATAATGACTATTAAATTCAGATTAAGTCTTCCTAGTTTGGTTTTCATTTCTGGTAAAAAAAACTATGACAAACCATACACAGTTTGACAGTTCAAAAGATACATAAAACTTCTGAAACACTCATACACCCTTGCTATAAAAAGGGTCATTTAATCTTACTGCACAAATACTTAAAAACTGACAAGTTACAAGGAAAAGAATTTCCTTTCAATCCATTGTTATCTAAAATACAAGTACTTCATCAAACACTACATAATAATGCAAAGAACGTAATTTTTTTTCTTTTGTTGTACTGGTAAATATTATTCTGCTCTGTGGATATTTCAGTTTCCCCCTCCAAGAGCCATCATTACAAGCAAAAGAGATGTAAAATAGCAGTACTCACCAATATCATTAGCTAAAGCAGCAGGATCAGACACTCCAAGAGTGGCTTCAAACTCCTCCTGAAGACGATAAGCTCTTTGAAGAAGAGATTCAAGCTTATGAATGAATTCAGCACTAATGATATCCTGCAAGAAGACATTAGAAGATTTTCTTTTCTTTTACAGTCAGTAAGATTCCTTTGTAAAATCTAAGGATATTAAGCCTTCAAAGAGCAAACTGTGCCACAATAATTTCCTACAAACAGCACTAGAGCAGCCAGATGAATACTTTGACAACCAAAATATACACACCTTTCTGAATACACTTATTTTATTTAGGGAAATAAAAATAAAATTTAAATTTTAAAATACTTCTGAATTATCTGTGATGTTTATTGCACTAGAAATGAAGCCCCATGTCTGTTTATTTCAAACTAATGTTAGCATTTGGTTCATAAGAATGGAGGAAAACAAATACAGTTCAGCGACATTATTTCTGAATATGTACAAATTGATCATCTTTCCCAAGATCTTTGCTAATCAGTTACCCCCTCACATAATTGTAAAAGAGATGACCAAAGGGATCAGATGCAGAGAAATCGTGTGCTTGGTAACTCCATAATACCATCCACAAGCAAACACTGATGCATCAGTGGCAATTGTCAAAGAATAAATAAAGCTCATTCCTTCCCCATGCCCTCCTCCAAATAACCAACTAAAAAAATCAAAAGGAATGAAGTCCCATCTCCTTAAGTTTAATACCACTAAATTAGAAATTGAATTAATTCTCAAGTTTGGTAATGGAATTTGAATTTGAAAAGATTCATGTAATAAAACACAACAAATTGTAAGGGGAGCATCAGTAGATTATAGATTGAATATACTCACTTCTACACTTTCTTCTGCAATTGCATCTCCTGCTCCCAGCTTAATGGAACCACAAATTGCTTCATCTTCAGCTTGCCTGTTACGAAAGGTCAGTGCCTGCTCCCAGCGCCGCAGGGCCTCCTCAAACAGCTCCATACCTGGGGAGAGCAGGAACACCCCCACTCTATGAAACAGCTTCATGTGCATTCACAGTTTAAAGACACAAGGAAATATACAGCTGAAATAAGCATGATTATCACAGAGATGTAAGGTTTTAAAACAACATCAATTCCAAGACTTTTTAATAAGATGAAGAAGTTCACAATGATTAAAGCAACAATGTTCAATGTATTTTTTCTATTTACTTAAAAAAATAATTTTAAGGATTACTACAACAACTACTGGAATTAAAATATTTTGAAAAAGCAACTTTAGATCAAGTATGATTTCATTATTTTATGGAAATGTTCTCAGACATATGCCAACAGGACACTTGAGAACACCACAATAATATTGTGTGTCACTTTACTATAAATCCAAGAAATTACTTACATCCATTGTAGGCAGATGCTCAATATTCTTATTATGACTTACCCATCAAATATAAATTTTCAGGCGTAGTCACTGGAATATTGACAAGCTTAATGTCATCTTCATCTGCTTTATCCCAGGAATTAGAATTGGCACAAGCACAACTGTGACAAGAGGTGGCACTCTGAACCTTAAAAAAAAACCCCACAGAGTTTGAAGTGTTGTTAAAGAAAGCAAGACAGCATCCTTAAAACCACATTCCTGCCAGGTTACATTACACCCAAACCACCTGCCTAGAAGCTGGTTTTACTCTGTGTAAGGACAATCGCTTCTCAGCATCTCTAACCACCTGTGCAGCTTGTTCAGGAAAGTTCCTTCACCTCAGTGAAACCTATAGATTCATATTCAATGTAAGTTAACAGATACTCAAGAACCTTAGAATAAATTTACTTACCGAGGTCAGGCTTTGAACCGAACCAGAGTATTTACTGAAAAGTCCTCCATTTGCATAGATACAAGACTGAGATCCTTTTTCCTTGGCAGAGCTCAGAGAAAGAGTCAAGTTTTGGCGACTACTGGAACAACTAGAACCTAAGAAATACATTTATTTTAAAGCTCCCACAAACTCAAAGCACTTTACCTTTTGTAATTCTAAAAAGAATTGCATTTACTGTTCTCAATAAAATCCTGTTTAGAAGCAAACAATAATTATTATTTTATTTACAGTTCTATGTGAGAAACTACACATTAGAACAGTCACTTAGCCATAACAGTAACTAGACATTTGAGCATAATTATTTTCCTAGTCTATAAAAAATGAGATCTGCATTTCTGAGTACTGAGATACATCCACAAGAATGGCAAAACCCATTGTTAATATACTATTGATAAAGAGAGTTTTAATACAAATTCATGATTAAAACTTCACCTTTGAGAACAAGACCAGCTTCTTTACAAGACACTGTAATTTTGTTCCTAATTTGGCAATTTTAAAATTTAAAAATTAACAATTCAAACATACTCAGGTGTTCCATCCTGTGGAGATAATTAGAGAGATGGAGCACCTCTCCTGTGAGGAAAGGCTGAGAGAGTTGGAGCTGTTTAGCCTGGAGAAGAGAAGGCTCTAGGGACACTTACTGTGTCCTTTCAGCTTTCAGTACTCACAGGGGGCCTCTCAGCAGGGCCTCAGGCAGTGAGACAAAGGGGAATGGCTTTAAAAAACTAAAAGAGGGTTGATTTACATTAGATAATAAGGAAGAAGTTTTTCACAATGAGGGTGCTAAAACACTGAACATGTTGCTCACAGAGATCATGGATGCCCATCCATGGAAACACTGGGGCTCTGATCAACCTGGTGTAGCTGAAGATGTCCCTGCTCATTGAAGGGGGTTGGAGTGGATGATCTTTGAAAGTCCCTTCCAACCCAAACTATTCTATGTTTTAAGGAAAATAGTTTGGTTTACTACTACACACTCTTACGCATACCCATCCCCTCACACCCTTTTTCTTTCTCTACAAGTTAAAAAACGTCCAACTTGGGGGTTCCATGATGTACCTTTTTCTGAAGCAGCTGCTTTGGTACACTCTAATACTAAATGACTTGGTTCCCATGGTGGCACTTTCTTGTTTTTCTTTCCACGTCTTCTTTTAAAGTGTTGGGCCAGAAAAATCACAGATATTGCACTCACTGCTGTTACTGTGAAAAGCTTCTTTAATCCAGGGGAAAGCTTTACCTGAAAATAAAAGAGAATTTTAAAGTATTCTAAATACAGAAAAAGTGTGAAAATAAGCAGATGCACCTAAGACTGGGAATATCTCATCCTCATTCTACTTTTATATGCAGAAAAAGAAAAGTATTTACAAGGAAATATTAATTACTTAACTTTTGCTGACCAGCATCTAATTTAATAAAAATAAAATACAGTCATATTAACGACAGGGGTTCCAAAAGCAGAACATTTTTAGGGCCTAATAATATCTATTTAAAAAAATATTACAGGTATTCCTAATTATAAACTTTTTTTTAGTTATTCTTGTCAAAGATTCAGCATACATAGAATGGAAAAAAATCTACTGGACTACGTTTTGTAGAGGGAACTAGAAATTCTTTTTTGTCCTGTGTATTATGGTACCAGAATATGTCTCACACTGCAAGAAATTTATTTCCTGAGGACAACAGCTGAAGCCTTAATATATTCTCAAGTAATTGTGACTTACTTCACTCTCTCTTTTACCACATATGTAGTTATAGGCAACTAATACCTCTCTTCTCTGATTCTCTACACAATTACAGCTCCTCCTCCCTGTCCTTGCCATGAAGGTGCTCTACTGACAAATCTTATGATTTCCTGCAGAAAAGGACTATCAGCTTCTCAATACTTCCAGCTAAAAACTAAGATCATAATGTACTCTTCACCCAGACTGAAGTGACTGCTATCTGTGTTTCTAGTGAAAACTTGCCTATAACATCAGTGACAGAAAATAAAAACAAATTACTCCAGGGCCACCTGTAAAAGGAAATACTGTAACTGAGCCTTAAGAATTTCTTTGAAGAAAATCTTTCCATAAGTAAAACAGAACAAAGAAAACCAGCATAAAGGACTGAATGGGTGTAAAAAACAGAAAACCAGCCTGCTTTTAAAGAATCACTGTCTTAAAGAATCTTGCTTCAGTCACTGTGGACCTTACCTAACCAAATAAAAATTATTAAAAAACTAGAATAAAGATTTTTGGTTTTCATTAATGAACTATTCAGGTTAATTTGGCAAGCAGTACTGGCAATCCAGAAAGTATTTCACACCACACTCAATACTATTATTCAATATTCAGTGACAGTTACATTTAATTTTTGAATATCTAAAAAATTCTACAGGAAAAAAACCCTTAAGGATTTTGGTATTTGATGAGAATCATTGCATTGTGACAAAATGGAGACACACGGACACTGCAAGTAAAGCAGATGTATGATAATATACTAAGCATTTATTTACAGAAGAAGACAAAAAGCCCTGCTTATTTTAGTTCAGTGCTGTAAACAAACTAAACACCAAGGTATTCTGTACAAATGTAATTCACATGAAACTCACAAGAGCATGTACAACACTGCGACAAACCTCTAAACATTTATCAACAGTATTCAGATACTGTGTTTATTACCTGATGAAGAGAATAATACCAAGAGAGGGGAAGATGGAACACCCGCAGAGCTGCTGTCTTCAGAGAAAACCGTGTCTCAGTAACAGCTTCTTCTGACATGGCTCCTTCTCTCCCATAACCTCATTAAAAGAAACTATCTTGAAAACAATCACAGATGGTCTCCGAAACACTCTGTTAAATGAAGTTATAAGTTATGCAATAGAAGACTAGGACAGTTTTCTTCTACAAGCTCGAACCTCTTACGTAACAGGTACATGACTTGTTTGATTGATACTTTTGAGTACAGGCAAGACTTAATGAGAAGACACGAATATTTCGGTTCAGCAGGGGCCGGGCTCGGTCCCTCCGTGTGTGCGGCCCTGCAGGTGTCACCGGGCTCAGAGCGCTCGCTGCATCCTCCCAGTCACACACGCCAACAACCCTGCCTCTAAGGTCACTACTGTCGGAAGAATACATTTGCCAGTGAAAAGTTAAAATGTTTGAGAGCAGCCAGAAAAAGTTGTATCTCGTTCAGAGATTTTTGCAGACACACGATAAGAAACGAGCAGCATAGCCTGACGTAATCTCTGCCCTGTCACTCCCTCAGCGCGAACACAACGCGGAGGCTCCGCCGCGCCACTCCGGGGCAGAACTCCCCTCCNCGCCATCTTTGCACCGGGCAGCCTTCCGGCCTGCTGCGGGCGGCAGGCGAGGGGTGGGGGCAGAGCCTTGAGCCGCCATCTTTGTGCGGGGCAGCGCTCACACACGGACCACCGAGGCGCTCGGCGCCGCCATCTTTGAGCGGGGCGCGACCCTCTGCCTGCGCCGCGGCAGCCGCGCCCGCCCGTGCGCGCGTCGGCCTCGGCGGAGCCGCAGCCTTGCCCTGCTCTGCCTTGCCCTGCTTTGACCTGCCCTTCCCTGCCCTGCTTTGCCCTGCCCTGCTTTTCCCGGCCTCGCTACGGCGGCCGCGCGGCCCCGCCCCTGCACGGGCGAGCGCTGTGTGCGACCCGCGGGGTGGCCGCGGCCCGGCTGAGCTCCGGTCGCGGCGCGTCCTCCCGGCTGAGCTGCGGTAAGAGAGAGGGACTGCGGAGCGGGGCTCGGCCCGGCCCGGGGCGGGAGGCGGCGGGCGGTGCCTGCGGGCGGTCTCGCAGCCCAGGGCGGGTCGGCCCCTGGGGAGCCGGCCCGGGGTCCCGGCGGGGCTCGGCCCGTGCACGTCCTGCTGGAGCTGCGGCCGCGGTATCGCAGGTACCACGCAATCCCTAGACACAGTAATTTACCCATAAATTACTCTCTTCGCCCCCTGAGTTATCCATGCGCAGGAATCGAATAGGGTGGAACGGGCTGGGGAGAACAGTTCGGGGTATCACCCAGTGGAAAATCACTGTGGGCTTCCCCTGCGCTGAGGCTGAGCCCGAGTTAGGGAAATCCTCTTAGAAACATAGAGGTCAGCTAATGGGTTTCATAGTTGGGATTTAAAGTGGTGGACGAAGGAAATAAAAGGATGGCCTGTGTACTCTGATAAGCAATATAAAAAATCCCTAACTCTCTAAAGAAAATAAACTCTTAACTCAAGTATTTTCTTTAAATGTCTTTTTTCTCTGTGAACTTACACTTTGTGGCAAAAAAAAAAAATCTAATGGAAGTGACTTAAAAAAATTGTGTCTTGCTTGAGTGAGTAGCTCTTGGTGCATGAAGAGAAGGACCAGGTGTATTTTGCCAGATTACTGAACATGCTCTTGTCATTTACTGGGAAATTACTAGGTTTTATGCTAAATAGATACATTTTCAACCAGAGTTCGGTTTGGTGGTGTTTTTTCGAGAAAATGAGATGCTCTTGTTGATAGACAAATAGAAGGTATAAATAGGGATGGGAGATGAAATTCAAAACCATCTATTGATCACCAGAATATAAAAGAACTTAAGAAACTGGGAAAATCATCCCTAATTTCACACACTAAGAAGACTAGTTTCAACTTTGGGAACGATTTTATTTCTGTATGTTGTTATGCTGAAGTAATTTGTGTAAAATTTATAAAGAGCAACACAGCTTTTCACAAAACCGATAGAAAAATGTTTATCTTACAAAGCTGAATATGTCAGAGGCTGCAGCTTCAATGGACTTGTGCAGTTTGGAGTGAGTGCTTGTGGGAGAGTGTGAAGAGTATCAATATGGTAAATAATTACTGAAGTTCCAGAGCTCTTTAGTATTCCAAGTAATTAAGTGTTCAGGTACAAAATTACACCATGTGTCACTTTTGCTTTGTTGTCATTAAAAAAAAAGTTAAATGAAATGGCTCCAGTGCTTCACTATTGAAATAACTGTGAGTGCAACTAAGAAGCCTGAACTTAGAGCTTAATGGTTTGATCTGCTGTTTTTCAGAGCTGTGCAGGCAAAATAGTAATAGCCTGTAACAAAGACACAATTACTCCTTCATGTAATTGGTGTCTTCAGAATAATCCTTTTATTCTTAAAATCTTTTATTGGCATTCCCTTACTGAACTCTGTAAAATGATATAATAAAATAGCTCCATATGTAGGACATCAAGGGAATATATAATAAATATATTTGCTTATTTCATCATCTCTCAAAGTGTTAACTGCTGTAACTAGGCAGGTGAAACCATTAATTAAAAATTTTTAAGTGAATTCTTTGTGGCATTTGTTTCTTTGGGAGATTCTGGGCTCCCTGTATCAGCGTATGATAATTTTCAAGATCAGTTGAATTCTCTTCGTGTTTGATGGGATTTTTCTGTGTGTGTAATAGGTCTTCCCTGGCAGGCACCACAGAAGTCTGTGATGCTGTGGAATTCTGCTGAATGATAAATAGGTTGCTGGTCATGATGCTCTGAATTATGGTTCATATTTCTCCGATGGCTCATGTGGGCAAATTCTTTTGGTCAATGAAAAGACTAAACAGGAACACAAAAAACCCCAAGACTAGACTCTGAAATAATTTATTCTTTGAAGTGTGACTCTATGCATGCCCTAAGCAAAAACGTGTTGATAGGTCTTTCTTTGGAACATGAAACAGTTCACTTTGTTGGATGATGTAGTAGAATGCATTGAGAGAGGTGGACTAAGACAGACCTTTCAGTGGAGAGCTAGAAATAGACTGTGAAGTTCTCTCCCAGATACATGGGAAGCATTTATTGAGAAGCTTCTTTCACGAATATGATCACAAACAGTTAGAGTGAAAACAGGCTGAGAGCTGGGGCTGTTCAGCCTGGAGGAGACTCCAGGCAGACCTTACAGCACCTTCCAGTGCCTAAAGGGGCTCAAAGAGAGTTGGAGCAGGACTTTTATCAAGGGTCTATAGTGATACAACAAGCGGGGATGGCTCTTAAACTAAAGAGGGCAGGGTTAGATTGGGTATTAGGAAGAAACTGTTCCCTGTGAGAGTAGTGAGGTGCTGGAACAGGTTGCCCAGAGAGGTTGTAGATACCCCATCCCTGGAAGAGTTCAAGGCCAGGCTGGATGGGGCCCTGAGCAGCCTGATCAGGTGAGTGGCATCCCTGCCTGTGGTAGAGGGGTTGGAACTTTAAGGTCCCTCTTTCAACCTAAACCATTCTATTATTCCCTGGTATTGCTGGAATCATGGAGATACACTCCAGCTTTGGAACTAGAGTATAAAATGCAATGCAAGAGAAGTTGTTTTGGCTGGTTTGTTTTTTTAAATTACTGAAAATGCAAAGAAACACCTTTTGGGCAGGGTCAAGGCAGTGCAGAAGGTGGTGAAAGAGCAGATGTGATAATGGGCTGCAGCAGCACAGGAAGATAAGCAATCCCTTCAGGTAGAGTGGGAAGGGCAGTGAGGGAGGGAGGGGCTACCCTGGGCTTACTAGGACATAGGTGATGGATGACTCATAGTTTTGAAATTAATTTTACAGTTTTAGACTTTAACATAAAATTATACCAAATGTGTCACTGCAGCGAGGTATATTAAGCTACCACTATCATGGCAGTACAGTGAGTTACCACAGTGCTGCAAGATGGAAGGTGTGTAAGAATTTTGTTAACAAGAGGTGAAAGAAAGGCCATTCAGCTTTGCTCTTAGACTTGTGAAGAGTCTGTAACATTAACTAGACTTTCACAGGGAATGCTCTCCATATGGACAGGAAGAGGGGACGTGAATTTGAATGTGCTTTGGTCTTTTTGATGATTATTAGAAAAAGGGAGTTTCAGATTGCACCAAGAACAGAAACTGGCATGAGTGGAACGCCTGGGCTTGGGTTTGTTCAGGACTGCAAGTTTGGAGCTGTGCAGTTCCAGGTGTGAATCGTTACATACATTAAATGCAAATCTGGCAGCATGAGGTGAAGTTTCCATTCATTGCTTTGTATTACTTGGAATAATACATTCAGAAAGTTTCTTTCATAAAAGAAAATTGACCTAAACCTTTACTAATCTGTTATATCAGTCTTTCTGAAGCATTTGTATTGTCAGCATTAATTCACACTGAATTTATTTAAGGTTCCCTGGGCTTTCTTTGAAACTCACTTGTCCTTTTCAACATTTTAACAGACCTTGCTAAGTGGGCAAGATGTAACGTACCTTGATGTTTCCATTTCTGTGCTAAAAAGGAACTTAACAGTTCAAAGAGGAATTGCTAATGTGCCTGAAGTTCAGGAGGTTTGGCCTGAAAAACTTTTCTTATTTGAAGTGTCTTTCAGTAATAGTGCCTATAGATTACAGACAAACAGAAAAAGCCTTTGATGAGCAAAATCAGCTGAAATGACCCTTGAGTCAAAGGGATCCTGTTGCAAGACAAGGGAAGTAAAAATCAGGTCAGAGGTAATAAACTAAAAGTCTACTAGGACGTGTGTTTGAAATGTCCCCCAGGCAGGGTTTGTTGTCCCCCATGCTGTCAAAGCCATAGCTTATTTAATATTCAAAGGAGTGACTGGCTGTGTAGTGGAAGGAACAAACCTAAAGCTGTAAAGCACTCAGGCAGAGTGGAAAGAGATGTTGGTAACAAAGCTGGAGGCTGCAGACAGATCAAGGAGTGAGCATCACTGAGATAGCATGCAAGTTTAGTTGCAAGTTCTTGATAAAGGAGTGCTCAATTGCACAGATAATAATTGGGCAAAGAAAGTTAAGGATTTCTTGGCCTTTGGAGGGATTGAGGCATCAATAGTAATTGTTTGTGACAAAACTGGGGCAAAGTTATTGGATGGTTCCTATCCCTGTGAGTCAGTTGGAGTATTTATATAAAAACAATGTGACAGTTTATTTTTTTATTGTGCTTTCTATGCAACCATCAAAATAATAGTGACAAAGTGATTGTAGTTAGCAGTCTTTATTTCTGATAAGTTTCTGTGTCTGCCTCAAAGACCTTGGATGGGCAGAAAGAACTCAACAACATGAAAGCTTGCTGAGTATTCAGTTCTACGTGTGAGTTACAAGTTTCAGTTTGCTTTTGATATATAATATGTCTGAATCTACAATGTGTTTGTAAATAAATAAAACCAAGATAAAGTTTCCTTATCCTCTGATAAGCAAGTCCTGTGCTCCTGCAGTTCAGTCTCCACAACTTCAGCAGTGTTGCAAAGATCCCTTTCCAGAATGTACAGGCTAAGCCACCATCAGTTCTAGGTAGTCTTGAAAACAGTAATTTTTGTCTTTGAGGTGCCATGGTAGAGCCCAGGAAGTTAAATAATTAATCCAGATCAGTTCCTTCCAAAATTCTGTTAGTTTACACCCTAGAAGTCATCAGATTTAATTTTAGAAGTCAGCAGGGTTTAGTTTGTACTATTGGAGTCTCCTACTGTTAATCAAGTTATTTATAGTAACTTACTGTAATAAGGCACATTGTTTTACAAGTAATATATATGTTACATAGTAGATATCTAATAATGCTCCCTACTGTAAGGAATTGGGTTTTACTCATTCTTACTTCTTTTGACAGGTGATTGCCTGGTGTTGAAAATTCCAGCTACAGGATCCCAGAAAACACAGAAATGTCGTCTCCTGGCAGCAACTGCCCACACTTGGAATCAGTTGGGGAGATAACAAAAGAGGAATTGATACAGAAGTCTCATGTGAGTTGTAGTAATTCACTTTCTTCTTATTGCTGTTCACCCATCAGTTATTTTAGGTACATACTATAGTGTATTATTTGTTCTAACATGCATTTAAGTGTTAAGTATGGGTAAAATCTTCTCTACTGGAATAGTAAGGTTTAAACTAAGTATGGGAAGAATTGTGGACTTGATGAAGCAGAGAAACTATTTTTCAGCACTTAACACTTAGAGTACCTTTTTTTTCAAAACAAGTGATGCTTTACTGGAAACATTGTTTGAAAGAGTTAGCATAGCACCAAGCTGAACTTTATTTTCATTGCCATTGTAAAATTTAGTTATTTGGAATGTTAATGTGATATAGGACAACTGACTTGACTTCAAGTAGAAACTGGAGCAAAAATTTATGATTGAATTTACTTGGGTAACAATTCTTTTTTTGATAGAGAAGCCACAGTTTGAGAAACTACTCCTACCTGCATTCTTGGTTTCAAGCTAATACCAATAAATGACACAAAGAAAGATCTTGTAACCCATTTTAGAAGCTGTAACACAATGAGAAGTCAAACCTTTTCTGTCCATGGTGCTATATTTCTTTATCTGAGTGTGTCATGGTTAATTTGCCCCCAAGGAGCACAGCATTTTCCTAATGTTGCATCTTTTTTGTGTAAACTTTTGCAGGTAATTTCTGCAAGTAGGAATATGCAGTTATTACCTGTTGTTCTGTCAGTTTCATTTATTTTACATTAAATTTAAAGGAAAGACAAATTTAGAAGATAATTATAATAATGTCAAATGATATATGTTTGTGCCTTATTTACAAGAACAACTTTTTGGTCAAAGATGAAAACTTAGAGAGAGATCCAGGGTTTTAGAAGAAAAATATGCTGATCCTGAGATTATGTGAAGCAAAATGGAAATTAGGTTGATTATCAACTTTTTTTAATCTTAAAATTACTCATCTGGTATGAAGCTTTACAGGATTTTTTCTCATTTTGTCTTGAAGTTGTGGTTTACTGGTGTAAGTCAGGGAAATAATACTTTGCCTTTGTGTTTAATGTCAATAGGGCACTTGTCAGGACTGTAAGGTCAGAGGACCCAACCTTTGGGCGTGCTTAGAGGTGAGTTGTTCTGTTGTTCCACAGCAGGGTCCTTTTCTAATAATTGGTAAATAAAGTTGATAGTATTTTTTTTAAGAAACATCTATAATGAAGTTGTTGAAAATAGTTTATTTAAGTTATTATTGAAAAGCAACATTCTCCTGCAGTTCTTTGTTTTTAAAATTATTTACCCTCTGTGAGGTACATAGTTAGCATATGAGTGTGTTTCTTCTTGGGTTATGATACTTTTTGGCTCCTAAGTTTTGGAAGGTTTTTTAATTTTTTCCCTGGGTCTGTAGAGCTAAAAAAATACATTATCCCTGAATTAATTGTTAGTTTTTATAAGCCTCTTTTAGCATTTGTAGTAATAACATCTAGGAGTAAATGCTTACTTTTTACAGAATAGTAGATGCTCTGACTTTTTTATTCCTAAGCAAAACAAAGACAAAAGACTTGTTTAGAAACTTGTAGAAGCTTGTATAAACATTGTTCTTCTTTGTACAAATTTCATACAGTCTTTACCCTGGATGTAGTTGTCTTAAATATGCTTTTGCCTTACCCTTCTTGTTGTTTACAAACAACATGTAATTTTCACTCTATTTCAAAAAAAAAAAAAAAATACGAAAAAACTCCAAAAATGTTGCTTCTGATTGATCTATGATATCAACTGGAGGGCATGTAGCTAATTCAGTTTTTAAATTGTCTTGTGAGTTCTTGGGATGTACAGCAGTTTCCAGAGATTGAAATTTTGCCCTGTAGGTTTGGCTTCATTCCGTGGCAACTTTTCTTTCAGTGCTGTCAGGACTATCTCTAGGCTAAGATGCCAACCTTTAGGTGTATGGATGGATTTTTTTTTTAAATTCACTTCAATAGTGTCCTTTTAAGTGGATTATGGCAATAAGATCAGATAATTTTGCTCCTGTCAATCATAGATAGAAATGAAGGGAGAAAGAAACAGTGTGTAATGTCCTTTGTTAGATGGCTTGAAGTTTAATTACATATGAAAACCCTCTTGGGAGTAGGAAGAGGTGTTCAGGGATGCATCAACCTGGCAGGTGGGGAAAATGCTGTCAAGCTTAAAACATGTTTTTTATTTCTCACATAGAGCTCTTAGACTGTTATTGAAAAACTAAATATCATGGCAACATTCCATAGGAGAGTCTTGTAGTTGCAGTAGGACACTTAGGGTCACGCTGTCATGTTTCTCCTCTTGGATGACTTGGCATCTTGTCTTCACCTTTTTCACTAGAAAGACCTGGTGAGATACCAGCATGTTAACTACCTGTAACTTAACTAATATCTGTGGTTAGTTAATATAGAAAATTGACCGTTTTCAGCTCCTGTTTCATTGTGTAAATTAATGTGCTTGGAGAGTTGTACAGGTAACCTGCTGTACCTCCTGTGTGGTTGTCTTGACTCATGCAAATGAGGAATTAATGAAAATTGCTTGAAGGTTGGCAGCTGCAAGTTTCTGCACTCAGCCGAGTGTATGTTGTTGCAATGAGCATGATTAAAATCAGCAATTGTTTTGCATGTTATAACTAGAATGTAGTTTCTTATCTGTGTAGTGCTGGAAACTCTTATTTAATAGTGATGCAATAATTAGTTGTGAAGTAATAATCTGATAAATGGGCACTGCAGATAGAGGCATACAGGGATTTTTGTATAAACATGTCATGTCCCGAGGCTGGGCCATTCAGTATTTCACCATTTAGACCCTGAATTAACTTTTTATTTTCTGTAATGATCCTTACCAAATCATGAATTGTAAGAAATACATGTTGACAGTAATATTAAAAAATACATAATAATGGCCAAAAATAGATTCAAAACACAAATGTCTAACACTGCCTATCAGTAAGAGAAGTTAAGTCTTGCAGCATTCTTTTTCGCTTTAGGTGATATTTATTTGAATGCTTACTGTGCATGTCTCTTGGTTTGTGTAGGACTCTGTAAGTTTGAAATTTGAGTGAATTTGAAAGGGACTGGCAGTATGTTCCTATTCTGTAAACCTATTTGACACCATATTTTAATTCTGTGTCCTTCTTCATATCTTTCCCAACAGAATAGATGTACATATGTTGGCTGTGGTGAATCCCATGTTGATCACAGTACCACCCATTCCCAGGTACGTGTATTTGCTGGTAATACAGTTCCTTGAAGCGGTGAAGTAAAGTTAGAGAACTTTTACTTTAATTAAGTTAATAACCTGTGTTATTTAACTCGATGGAAGCTTAATTAGCTGTGTTTCATATTCATCTTATAGAAGCAGGTCTAGTTTAGGAGTGTGTAAGTTCACAGCACTTTTGCAGTTGCATAATAATTAGTGCAATTCTGATGTTATTGTGGTCCTCTAGAGAGCATGGTGAAAAATTTTAAAAAAGAACAATTATTGATGATTTTCAAGATCCATAGTCAAAAGACTCCTTCACTACCTCAGCTTATATGTGATACTTCACTACTCCAGTCTGCCTTTTTAGGACTGTGGGTGCCTGATGGGTAAGAGGAAGGAAGTTGGATTAATGAAGATGAGAGCTGACGTAGTGTAAGATAGGAAGTATAAATTACCAGAAACAGGTGCTTTGTTTCTGCATTAACCTCCCTGTTTCAGTGGCTACAGATGAAGCAGTTGTAGATTGAACCAAGCATATCCTTTCCAGCCACATCCTGCTCATGGATCCAGCTTGGCAGGAGCAATAGAGTGTGGGCACTCTGTTCCCCAACACGCCAAGTTTGGTGGGGCAGCTTCAGAGCGTGGGTTTGGGTCCTAAACTCACTGTGTGTTATGTGCATATGTGTGTGCAAATGGAACACTTGCCAAATTGAAGCCAATTAGGAATACTGGAGACAGACGGATGGCAGTTTTATTAACATGGCATTTCAGAGTTGCTGACTTTGTGATTAAATGAAATTCTTGCCATCAATTTCCAGTTAGTCTGTCAGAAAACACATCTAAGGTTCCACACTGAATAATTTTTGATCCCTAAAATTACTAAAAAAATGCCTGGTGAATATTAAAATGAACAAATAGTATATACTGGAGTTTTACAAGTAGTGTGTGGTGTTATGTCTGCATTTTATCACCACTTGCTGATTTTTTCTTTGGAGCAGGACCTTGAGGAAAGAGCATAGTTCTACAAATCGATAGTTTGTTAATATAAATCCATATAAATACTTCTAGGGGGTTTTTTTTGTCATCTCCTTAAGCTGAATCACAGTTCTAAAGGCTTTAAGATAGATTCAGAAATAAGTTGTTTCTAGTGCAGTTGGGGAACAGATGGTCCCTGAATTTGTTGCCTACAATTTTATACCTCTTGGCTTTTTATGGCAGTTTATTCCTGCTTTACATGCTGTTTTAGCAATGTTATGTACTTGCCAGGTAAGAGAGAGAGTTGCCTGCTGTCAGTGACATCCTTGTCTTGATTTTCTTGTTACTTAAATTTGTGGATAGTAAGCTCTCTTCTGAATTCTTCTTCAGTAAAATTATCAATAAACTCACTAAAATGAGAGAAGCAAAGTTGACACAAATCAATCTCTGTGTGCTCCGGTTCCCACGAGCCTGTGCTGCAAATAGTCATGTTCATTGTGTTCACTTCAAAAAAATTATTAAGCTGTTACTCTGGAGACTTGTAATTATTTATGTACCTGAAACTGCAGAATCAAGCATATTCTCGGGTTTAAAATTGTTTATTTGTGTATTCTGATGTTTTTAATAGGGGGAGAGCTACTTAATGAAATTGTGCCCACACTTTACATTAAAAACATTGTTCTTGTACAAGGCTTTATTAAATGAAGTGGGGAGGAAATTTGGCATCCTGCAGCAGTTGTAGTAAGGAGGTTGAATTAAAAAAATTAAGATTTGAACAAAAAAACCTCTTCATCTGTCACATTTTTATATTGCTTCACAGTGTGAAGCTGTCAACAAAAGAACTAATTGTAAGTTTGCTTTGATATGAGTATCTCTTACTGTAAAAGAACTAAAAATTTTATCTTGCTCTTAAGNCGTTGTAGAGGAGGTGGCTCCCATTATGACCAGTTACGAACGTTTCTGGAAAACTGGTTCATTGTGAATTGTAACACTTCTGACAATAGGCTTTCTTCTTACTTTTGTACTTCCAGAGAGGTGTACCACATATGACAGTGTCTTAGGTTCTGATTGTACCTTGTTGCTAATTTGAATGCTTTTTACTAAAAATGAGTGTTGAATAGTTTGTGCAAAAATGTCATTAATTGAATTGCTATTTTTTGATACTCCAACATACATATTCATTTCATTGTTGAAAGACCTAGAATTTTAATACAGCTGTTCTAGCTTGCATGTAGCAGTATTTAATTATACTAAATTTCTGAATCACAGTTTTGGGGTTTGTTCTGTTTTAGGAGACAAAACACTGTTTAACTGTCAACCTTACAACGCTCCGTGTCTGGTGTTATGCCTGTAGTAAGGAAGTATTCCTGGATAGAAAATTAGGATCTCATTCTCCACTACCCAGTGCAAGATTGTCTCACCAAGCACAAGAAAACAGTGTGCAGGTATTTTATAACCTAATGAAACAAAGGCAGCTGTATCCTTGCAGTAAATACTATGTTTTCTCTCAGAGAAAGACTGACTTTTCCACGATTCACGTGGCTGAACTTTCTGTGAATTTCTCTCCATTTTCATAAGACTTCTTTCATGAGACATTATCTTCTTGTGATTACATATGTCTTTACTGTTCACTGATAGTATCTTTTCTAGAGAAGTGTTGTCTTGGAGAACATTATGCTGCGATTTCTTATTTATAATTGTGTGGAATGATACATGTATCTGAAAAAAAGTGTATTTTTTATTGCATATTTAATGTAGTCACATACAATGACAGGTAACTTGGTTTAAATGGTCACAAGCAGAAGTACAGTATTCCTAAATTTGTTTTGTTTGAGACATAGAGCAGTAGAAAAGAGACCATGGTGCACAGGTTGGACAGAAAGATGGGCAGTTTTGCAATGTATGTAAAGAGGAAATATCCTTTAATATTT
>VWZD01007409.1:1433638-1467981 GCA_013396695.1 Sakesphorus luctuosus | reverse complement strand
AATATTTCCACTTTGAAGTGTAGTATTTATTATGAACGTAATCTGATCATTTTCTCATAAAATGCCAGCAACTCAATTAGAGTAGTACCATTGGATTTTTTTTAAATTTCAGTTGGCTAGAAATCCTGGTCACTTAGTATAAAGCTGAGTTCAGACTTCTGTACTTCTGTTCTGTTATACTTAACCTGCTTTAACCTTCCCAGGAAATGGGTATAACATACAGAAAAATAAATAGAACTTACAAAGCCTATCATATATTTTGTTTCGGATTTTTATTTATGTGCTCACAAAAAGAGCTTGTCATGAAATAAATGCCTACCTGCCTAATACTTTGTTTCTGTACTTGTACATTTTTCTTCCAAAAATTAAATTTGTCTTCATTTACTGTAGTGAGCCATCTGGTGGCACATCAAAAACACCTACACTGACTTTTGTGTGATGGCTCCTGCATTAGCACTATAGTGCTGGCTTAGTTTGTTGTATAGGGGAAATAAAATGCTGTCCATGGCTTTGTTTTTGATTGTTATAAAATAATGTTGTTATGAAACAATGCAGTGTTCTCACTGCTGATCTGAAAAAAACCCCCAAACTGTTGCAATTCTTAGTAAACTTTCTGAAGGTATCTGTGGAATCCTGGTGTTGTCACTTCAGTGCAGTGAGATTTCAAAATACATTCACATAATTTTCCATTTCTAGATTTGTTGTTAAATTTATACAGAAGCCTTATTAAGAGGAAGAGTGATAAATTCAAGTAAAAATACTTTTTTCTCCTTATAAGGATTTTAAAATACCAAGTAATCCCACACTGAAGATTCCACTAGCAGCTGTATTTGATGACTTAGATATAGAAGTGGAAGAAGATGAATTGAAGACTAGAGGTAATAAAGGCAAAATCCAGCACATTATTGGCCTTTATTGCATGTGTATGTCTCCAAGTCTGTTTTCCAGCTGTATACTAGTTCTTTTCTAAGTGGAACTATTTCCTGTTCTGCTCCAACTAAGATCTTTATTTTTAGTTTCACCTTTCTTGCAGTAGTGTTTGCTTACCTGTGATGAGGCTATGGTGGTAAATGTAGTGCACCTGGGCAAGCAACAACAAAATAAGAAAGCATGTCAGAGTACTGGTTAGGTTAGTTGATATCCTAACCCCTCTGGTAAAAGTAGGTTGTTATAAAATCTCTTCTGATGTTTTCACCTGTCCTAAAAGACTTCTGATTTGAATGCTTTCCTGCATTTTGAGTAACTCTTTTCTGAGCCTGTAGTAGCCTAGTATGGGGTTTTGGTTATTTTTTTCTTCTTTACATAATTGATTTCATGTACTGCCAAACTTTCTGGTATCAAAGGTTACCCCACGCTAATATTAAACCAGTGTAAAGATGAAAATGAGAGTGACGAAATCCCAAACAGTGAAGTCTTAATTTCTCATTTCCTAAGAGAACATAATAATTACTATTTCTTAGAACTCTCAAATTCTTAGTGACCACTCTAAAAAGGATACACATTTGATAATAAAAAAATACTTCTAAGTACTGTTTTCTCAGAAAAATCTGGCCAGCAGATGGTTGAGCTGTTGCTTTTGAGATGCCAGTCCATATGCCAAGGCAGTTTGTTTTCCATCAATGATGATAAAAACGTTACTCTAATTTGTGCATGGTTTTGGTTTTGCTGATTAGGCTGGGCAAGAGTTAATTTTTTAACAGTAGCTGCCATGGGCCTGCGTTTTGGATTTGTGCTGAAAACAGTGTTGATGATACAGAGATGTTTCAGTTATTGTAGAGCAGGACTTGCACAGAGTCAGGGCTTTTCAGCTCCTCACACAGCCCCACCAGTGAGTGGGCTGGGGGTGCACAGGGAGCTGAGACAGCTGACCCCAGCTGACCACAGGGATATTCCAGACCACATGGTATTGTGGGGGAAGAACCAAGAAGAGGGGAACTGGAACTTTCAGAGTTAGGGAATTTGTCTTCTCAAGTAACTACTGCTCATGATGGAGCCCCTGCTTTCCTGGGACGGCTGAACACCTGCCTGCCCATGGGAAGTAATGAATGTTTTGTTTTGCTTGTGTGAACAATTTTTGCTTTACCTATTAAGCTGCCTTTATCTGAGCCCATGAGGCTTCTCTTTTCCTCTTCCAATTCTCCCACCATCCCCCCAGGAGGGAGTGAGTGAGCAGCTCTGTGGGACTGAGTTGCTGACTGCAGTTAAACCACAGCAATGGATCTCATTTCTCCTTCACTCATCTAATACCAGCTTTCTCTCTCCTAAGTCTGCTGGCATTGGTCAGAAAACCTGCCTAGTCTGTTCTGTTGTCTGGCACAGTTTTTCTGGATATGTCACCATCCCACTAATTTGCCATCTGCCCTTAAATCGTTAAGCCCTGTGTTTTATTCCTAGTTAGTTTCTCCAACCAATGGGTGTATTTCTATATCTTTGTATCTTCTTGTCCTGTTAATATTTTGTGGGGTATAGTTTGTGTAGGAATAATATAAAGTACAATTGCATTAAAGTTCCAAGTAATAATGATATGTCTGTGTTAAGACATTTGTCACACTGAAAGGAAGAAACTTCTTTAGCTCCATTTTAACTTTGTTCTTAAAATTTCTTTTGAAATGATTTTGGTGAGTAAACAGTAGAGTATATCTTGAACCATCAATCTTTATTGCTGACTGTTCTTTAAGTTTTTTAAATTCTCCAGTTGTACTGATTCTTTGCTTAGAGATATTACTGTTTCCTCATACAAAAGCAATTTCATTCTGAAATTAAATACTTCATTAATGTAGTATTTTAGTAGCCACGAATAGCATAATTCATAATCATGGGAAGAATATGTCTTAATTGTATCTTTCATGTATGTGGCAAAAGTACATGTGGGTATCAGTAAGGAAAAAGTAAATAGTGTGGGTTAGAAAAATAAGTTATATGGGAAAGTCTGAACTGAGCAGTCTGATAATGAAAATAAACACATATAGTTGAAATAAAAAAGGACTAATCTCAGGTAACTGTAATTCTGATTCTGGGCTAATCACATCGCTGAGTAGATTTTGAATGTGTAGTGTAATCTGATTATTAACATGAACTTGGGACAGAAGAATGCAATTTTTGAAAAGCTCTAGGTAAATTGGTTACATTAGCAGTTAGAAATGCAGCATAGTAAAAGTTTAACTGAACAGATAAATCATTAAGTAAAATTTAAACATTGATAAACATATTTGAAATTAAAATCTGCAGGTGTCATAAACCATCAAAAGTTAGTAAGATGCAATATGATCTACTGCTCTAAAGTGTTTAGTCAACCAAAATCAAAATACTTAATTACTACTTCTAGTTAATTAGTATTCCTTTAGGAGTCCTGTGTTTCTTTTAGTCACAGTTCTGCATACCCAAGTGTTACATGACTACTTTGATGTATGTATTTTCTGGAAGTATTTTCATTAATATGTTTTGTATTAGATTATCAGAATTGCTGAATATTCATTCTGTTTTTCAGGTCTAACAGGATTAAAAAATATTGGAAACACTTGTTACATGAATGCAGCCTTACAAGCTCTTTCCAACTGGTATGGAAAATGATTGAAAATGCAATTTGATACTTGCTTGTGCATGCATTTTCTCAAGATAGACTTAAGAGTTTTGAAGGGCTGCACTACCATGGAAGACAACACACATTGAATATCAGCCTTGTATACTACAAACAGTTGTGTCACTGATAGGAAAAGAAGAAGTATTACAGTATACGGGCCACTCAGCTTTTTCCCCTTTTCATTCTAATTCCTCCTAAATAGAAGTATATGTAATTCTAGAAATAAGAAGAAAATCTGAAAAAGGTACTAAGTTTGTGGGTCGGTTTTTTGAGTTTTCTTTTATTTGCTACAGAAAAAAAATCAAAGGAAATGCGTAACTAAGTAAACCCTAATTCCAAACAAGAGACACATTAAGATCAGAATTCAGTCCTTACAGATAATGCATCTGGGAAATTTTATGCTAAATTATCCTAGGAATGACTAGAATACAAAATCTTGTTATCCATGGGAATACCAGGCAGTTCACAAAGGAGAAACCTGCAAAAGCTGAAGCGATAAAAACACTATCCCACTGTAGAGGTTCTTGCACTAGAAATGTCTGGGCGGTGGCAGGTCCTGAGCACACACCGGGTGCTCGCTGTGCTGCGGGCCAGGACAGGGAGTGCACCTCACTGAGGGTCCTTGCTGAGGAACAGGACAACTGGGACAGATCTCTCTGGAAGCTGAAGAAGTGGACAAGGCACCTAATTATGAGGAAATTACTCTGTTGAGAAATACCACTTTCTACAAGTATGCTGGGATGTCTCCTCTGTTGGATAAAAATAGTCCAGTGTGCATGAGGGGTTGTGACTTCAAAGGCGAGGTTGAAGGGAGAGGAGAGAGTGTGTGAGTTGGCAACACTGCATGAAGTAAACATAAATAATTGTTTGAGTATAAATTATTTACCAATACACATCTTGCGGCACTGTTGGATTCTAGAGAAAAGATTTGTTTGAGATCCTTTTAATGGACTAGGCTTATGGTGACTGTTGCTGGAGGGGTACCCATGTACTTCTGTGACAGCTAGTAGGAATTGCCTTGAATTTAATCCCATCAGACAATTCTGGTGCTTGAACAAATGTGAGAACACATTTGAGGAGCAGTGTGACTCTTCTGCTACAGTTATCCTACTAGGAAATGTTTTGTTTAAGGGTGGATGTAGGAGGTGAAATTGTTCAATTACATAAAGTATTACTCTTTTTATTTTACAATCATGTATGAAATGTGGATTTCCTCTTGTATTTTAACAACTTTAAAAAATTTGCTATTTTCTTCTTTTTATTCAGCCCACCTTTGACACACTTTTTTCTTGACTGCGGAGGCTTAGCCCGGACAGATAAGAAACCAGCAATTTGTAAAAGTTACCTCAAGCTGATGACAGAACTGTGGCACAAAAGCAGGTATTAGATGAAACAATAATAAATAGACTCCAGAGTTGTGAGGGGTGCATGGATCTGTTCTAGGTTTCTAATTTTTATTTTATGTGTATAACAGAATTTCTCTTAAAAAATAAGGAAGGAAAGACTAATGCACAGGATTCAAACACTCCTTATAACCTGTTCTTTTCCATGACTACCAAAGACAGGACAAATAATGGATGTAAATTTTATCAAGGAAGATCTGACAAGAAATAGGTTAGATGAGCACTATAAAAGTACTAGGAGGGCTTTAAAAATGTTTATTTCTGCTGGAAATACAGCAAGAACATTTAACTACTTTATCCTCTCTGTGTCCTTCATTCTGTATGAATGTTTTGTCAATTTCTCTTACTTCCAATGTGGAATTTCTGTTATCTCTAAGAAAATACTTCAAAATATAAATACAAAGGTAGAGGAACAGTAATTATGCATAATGCCACGAGTGCATCTGATTTGTCGTCTGATTCTCTATCCCGAAATGTGGCATAAAAGGCCTGATACAGTTTCTGTTTCTGCTGGATGACAAATATTTGGAAAATCCTGACATTTAGAATTCCCTACCAATATTATGTTTGGATAAGATTAACATAATTGGTGTTTAGTTGCAGGTAACATGATCCCAATAAAATGCATGCTTTTTTAGTGTTTAAATATTGAAAACTTTTTCTTTTTTTAGGCCTGGATCTGTTGTTCCTACTGGGTTGTTTCAAGGAATTAAAACTGTTAATCCGATGTTTCGAGGCTACTCTCAGCAGGTGAAACTTTCTGATGTCTTTTAAATCCACTTAAGCCATAAAGTTATCTATCTCTTTGAAATCTAACACTGAAGATCCCATACTTCCTATACTTGTCTATGGCATATGCAACATAAATTTTAGTTTACATGCTTCGAATGCGGATCATCTGAAATGGAGCAATCAACAGTTAAGTTAGGTTTTAAGTTTATTATATCAAATTCTCAGAAGGCCTTCAACTTGTTAAAACAACTCCTATTCCTTTTTTTCAGGAAAATTAAAATAATAATGACTGAACTTTTTCCTTGTGTGAAGTAATGCTGCAAATATTTGAGCAGTCCCAGAAAACAAAATAAAGATGTTCAAAAATAACAGATTTTTTTAAATATATTTAGCTACCGATGATGTCTTTTAAAAAATTATATACTCAGTATGCAATTCTCATTTAGTATCTTGGTGAAAAAACCTGCCATTGCATGTTTCATACACAGTGTTGTGGGAGCTGTAAGTTGGCAACTTGTTAAATAGATATGGATTATCATATAGCAAAGGCATTCTTCAGTTAATCCTTCATCCAGTATCGTGCTGCATTCATGCAGTCTGAAGCACTTCATTAAAACCTTTGGGTTAGATGAAAAATTTGAGTCCTGTAATTAGAAAAGCTTCTTGGTATCTTTCAGAAATCTGTTTATTAGAGGGAATTTTGCTGTTTCAGCTGGCATGATTCATATTTGCATAGCAGAGGAGTAGAACATGTTTCAGTGTTCGAATTTGTTTAAAATTCCAGGATGCACAAGAATTTTTGCGATGTCTAATGGATTTGCTTCATGAGGAACTTAAAGAACCAGTTGTAGAACTGGAAGATACCCAGCCTATGAGTGTTGAAGAGAGTATGGAAGAAGACAAGAGCCAGTCAGACTTGGGCTTTCAGCCCTGTGAATCCTGTGGTAACTGTGATAAAACAGAAAATGACACGATTTTCAAGCCTGTCTTAGAGGATCCTGCAGAAACAACCATGTTAATTCAGGATGATGATAACAACTCGGTCACATCCAAAGACTGGAAGAAAGAAAAAATATCAAGTAACAAGCTTAAACGAGCAAATTCTATGGAAGACTTGGAAAAAGACACAAACACTGCTTCAGACACCACTGAGTTTTTAAATAATCAAGGAACTGTCAAAGTACAAATACACAGTAGATTCTCAGGTAATGCATTACTAATGTGCAATTGAAATGGGCAATTCTTAGCCAGAATATCTGCATAAGTGGAAGTGAGTTACAGAATATAGTAGAGGTCAAATAGCTTAGTGGTTTGAGAGTAAACAATGTACCTTCTTAGTTTATATTTTCAGTTTAGGTGTTCTGAATTCAGTTTTAATTCCCTTGAAAAGCTAACAGTTTGTCTGGGTACAGTTTCAGATAATCTAGAAGAGTGGGGTTTTTTTTGTTTTATTCTTAACTTAAAAGGTAACTGAAATGGTGCTACATTCCTGAATGTCCAGTGGCCTGACACTGCGGTTTAAAAAGTTACATGATCATTGTATCTGTTCATTCTGCAGTTATTTTTTCCATAGAATTTTTGCAATAATGTAAATCTTAATTGCAGAATACATCAATGATGTTCACATGAGTGACATGTCTGCAGCCCAAACCCCATCATCAGTTGAAGGGATGAACACACGCTTATCAAACAGTCCTCCAAAATCATTCTCATCATGCTCTTCGCTGGCACCAGTCCACAAAAAAGGTATAAATCCTTTATTTGATTGCTCCTGATACTGAATTATTTTCTATTATAGTTTTCATTGCATTTCTTATGCCTTATGTAACAATGCAGTGGTGTTCTTAAGGGATTTTTTATGTCATTTTTCTAGTAGGGAGAGAGAGAGAGCATTATTTAAGCTGGACATATAAGATCACTCCCTGTATTTCTATAATAATTTGATTCTTTTGAAGCATGAATAATATTTGCCCTTTTTTGGGGAGGATGGAATATTTTTAGACAATTTTCTCAATTACACTCCTTTGGAGAGAGGAGAAATATGTAAGAAGGTAGTACCCCCAGGAAGGTAATGCTTTTCAGAGCACAAGCGCATTGGTTCTTCAGCAGCAGTTCAGTAAGTCAGCATTTTAGTCCATTAAGGTTTAAGGGTCCATGTGCAGCTGTACTGTGGATAGACCTGTATGTGCTGGCTGCTCTGTGGTTGTTAATGTTAATGTCTCTGCAGTGCAGACTATTCCTTTTGGCACTCTCCACAGTACAATCAGCATCCAGCATATTTAGACTTATGAAGCCTTTAGATACAAGACAGCGCTGCTTTAGGGCACAAGGGACAATATTTAATTATTTTTTCCCATATTTGTCTAACAGTAGACTACTTTAAGAAAATCCTGTGTCTCAGAACATGCTTTTACGGCATTGCACCAAACCCAAACCAAAAATTCATATACCTTGAATATTGTGATCCTCTTTCTTTCAATAGGCTGCCCAGGATAAGTTCCGAATATGTTCATGTTATCCTTTTAATGCTTTTTAATGCATTGGTGTTGAATGACAATGATTTAATGGACTTAAATCATTGGCATCCTTTTGTTTTGACATTCATTTGTTCAGCAGTTTTGCCGCTGCATCCATACCACTCTCTCCAGTTTTTGGCTTCACTGTTACAGAAGGGTTTTAAACAAACTGAAGCAAGTCTGTCAGAAGAGATACTACTAGGTGACTGGAGCCTGTCATGCATAAGGACAAGTTAGGAGACCCAGGGTTTTTTAATAAACTGGTGTTAGGCTGGACTGTAGAGGTACATTTAGTCTACTTCAAGCCACTGTGATTAGTGTGGTGATACAATAGCCATGTATGTGAGCTCTTCAGCCCAACATGGTTAAAACTTCCTGGGAATTTCTGCTGGAATTAGGTCAGATAGAATGTTCATTTTTAAGTTTATACCATAGGGGATTCCGGCCAAGATGGGTCTCGTAGCAGTAGGCTGGAGATTTCCAGACTGGCAGTTTGAGTTTTACTTACAGATGCAAAAGTTTCTGGTCTTTGTCCCCCATAAAGTGCTTGAGGAACCTACGTGAGTTGACTGGAACCGGCAGTTTGTGTATTTTCTAAGAAATATTTAGTAAACAAAAACCACTCATAATTTAAACCTAAATATATGTGACTTCTAATTATACAAAATTGAAGGAAAGCAGAATCCACTGTATTTTGATTGACTTCAGCATTTTATTTTTGTCATTTTAAAGTGTCAACTGTATCATCACCGAAAAGGAAGAAGCGCAAGAAGTACAAGAGTGTTATCTCTGATATATTTGATGGGACTATAATAAGCTCAGTCCAGTGCTTGACCTGTGATCGGGTGAGTAAGGAGAGAAGGTTCTATGTTCTAATATATTGGGGTTTTTTCCCCCGGTACAAATACTTACTGATTTACAAATACAGTCATTCTCTGGTAACTTTATATTTCTTTGTGGCAGATTTCTCAGAACGTTAGGTAGTTTCATGCTCATTTACTCGGATTGCAATAGTAGCTACTACCAGCACTTTGAGTTTAGAACAGCTTGTATTTATTGAGCTGGATATTTACTCAGAGCTGAAAAATATCATTTTGAGAATTGGTTTACAGCAGAGATGGAGAAAGAGGCTTAGTCTTCAACTTCGCTTAGGTATGATAGTTTTTAATAATATTCTCAATATCCTAATATCATCAATGTCTGCTGCTGTTCTAAGTTCTGAGGTAGCTAATGTTACAAACAAGAGATAGGACAGTAGTCTAATCACATAATCTTACCAGGTAGATTGAGGCTAACAAAATTCAGGCGTTTCAAAAAATCCAAGCAAAGACCCCAGCTTTTAGAGGTGAAATGAGTCATTAGTTGCTTTCTGAAGTTGTCTTCTGGTGCAAGATGCAGTGTTGCATAGGAATAGTTGATTTTTTTTTCTGCACTATTTGTGCAGTGAATTACTTGAAATAGCACATGTGATTATTTAAAAGAAGTCAATTATATGAATAGGTCTAGTGTATCACTTCAGTTTCAAAGCAATTGTATCAAATATTGGTTATCCAAATCCTTACACTGGGGAGAACTTTCTTGACTTAAAGTTTAAACCTAACCCTGATATAGTTGCATGCCTTTACTGCTCCTCTTGCTTTAGATCTAAGATACTGACACCTCATGATAATCTGATGAGCAAGTTCAAAAAACAAATAAAAATTTCTGAAGCTTGTTCTATGTTTGACTCTGTGATTAGTGTTGATTGCAGCACAGGAGCAAGAATGCAGCACAGCTGTCTCCCTCACAGCAAGTGCAGTTACATCAGGTCAGGATAATGGAAAAGTAAAGGACTGTGGAAACAATGGGCTGAAGCTTTCTGAAACTAGCTTGTGTAACAGGAGCCTGAGGGCAAAATCCTAGTGCTTTGCATGACTGATAGGAAGACAAATAATAATGACTTAAAAAAAAGTTTCAGCAATAGCAATGTAGAAGTTCACTCTAAAATGTTATTTCTTGCTTCCTCTTGTTTAGAAAATGAATTCTTATTAATCTCCTTGTTTATATTAATATGCTACCCAATGGAACTTTCAGTTATACAATGACTTAGTAGTTACTGGTGAATTTTACAGAACTCAGTTTAATTGCTATTTCTCTTCAGGCTTAACTCCATTATATTTAATTTGTTTTCTTTTTTAGCTATCTGTAACTCTGGAGACCTTTCAGGATCTGTCCTTGCCTATTCCAGGTAAGGAAGATCTTGCTAAACTCCATTCTGCAAGTCATCAGACATCTCTGGTCAAGGCAGGGTCATGTGGAGAAGCATATGCCCCCCAGGGATGGATAGCCTTTTTTATGGAATATTTCAAAAGGTAAGTAATATTTACCTTGTTTCATTTATCTGTCTATTTTGAAGTTCTAGTTTCTGCTTTTCTGGCAGAACATTTGTTTGTTTTCTTTCTTTTCTGTCAATGATGTTTCAGGTTTGTTGTCTCATGTGTTCCTAGCTGGTTTTGGGGTCCAGTTGTAACCTTACAAGATTGTCTTGCTGCCTTTTTCGCCAGAGATGAGCTCAAGGGTAAGAGGTTAATTACATGGACATGTTTCTTCTGGTTTTTTTTTCTCCTATCACAATGAGATGATTAATATCTTAGCTTGATTCAGTTAAGCAGAGGCCACCTGTTAGACTGTTATACAGTCATTCCTTGTTCTTTTGGGATCATTCTTTTCAAAAAGGTAAGCTTCTCACTCAGTGGAATATTTGAGATAAGAAATGCCCATGGAAGCTACTTTAGAAATGTTGAGTAAATCGGAATTTGGTTTAGTGAAATTGTATGAACTAAAGGTTCATAAAAATTTCAAAACCCACTATATTAATATTCATTCTTATAACCTGAATTTGGACATTATTTCCCTTTTAAATTATATAGCACTATCTTTTCAGATTATGCTCTGCTGCTTTCAGTTGAAAACATAAAACCTAAGAACCTTTCTCTGCAGTTGCTATGGCAACACTCTTACAACTATTAAATATTGAATGCAACCTAAAGATAAATTCCTTTGAAATTTTTATATATCAAATGCATGCACGTGAAGGATAACTGTTTGGTTTTAGAGAATAATGGCTGTTTCTTCTTCTCCCTGATATTTCAGGTGATAACATGTACAGCTGTGGAAGGTGTAAAAAGTAGGTTGGCTTTTACCTTTGTTTTACCTTGTCTTTATTTCAAGTCTTTAATGTTTCTGTTAGTCTAGAGACATTTATTTGTCTTGGATATGTCACAATATTGTTCATCTTTTGATATTATCCTGTGTGTTGGCTGTCAAAAATGTAGTATTACCAAGGTGCAGGGGTCAGGAAGCACTGACTGACTGTGTGACATTGCAAACCAAATTCTTTTTCATTCCCTTGCAATTTTAGATCTAAGTTGGTTTTGATTGATAAAATAAAAGCTTTTAGCCATCTATAATATTAGCAGGTTTTAATTGATATGCAGTAGGTCACTAAGGTGTGTTAAAAGTAAATTAATAAACTATGTCTTTAAATACTAATGAACCAAGAAACAGAAGTGGTCTGAAGACTGAAGCCCTCTGTGGTACAAGAGTGTTATTCCATCCTGTATCTGCTGTAGATAATTTCCTAAAAATAAACTTAGTATGTTTTTTTTCTCTGTTGCTGAATAATCAGCAAACTTAAAGTTCTTTCCTTTATGCCAAGAGAAACTTTTAGCTAGTTGGGACTTGGTTATCTGTATTTGCTGTTTTGACTTTTTCAGTGGTACAGATTGTCTTGTCTTCTGAAGTGTCATTGTTTGTATTATTTTGGCTACTCCATGTCTTGTCTACATTCCAGAAATATTTGGGATTTAGCAATCCAATGTTCAGCTTAGACTTCTACTGATCTAGCACAATAAAATAAAACCTTTTCAGAAGTAAGTATTGATGGATTTGGTCTGTTTTTTCTTTGCTTAGGTTAAGAAATGGAGTGAAATTCTGCAAAGTGCAAAAATTTCCTGAGGTACAGTATGCACTTTCAAGCACTTTTTCTGCATGATTAGGAATGCACTACGACTAATGACTTGCATGGAGTAAATTGTGTTTATAATGCTGATGAAAGCCCATCTTCGTATTGGCATTTGGTTAAGAACACGGGCAATATTTGATTATTCACCCTGTAAGAAAATTAATCTTGTAAATGGCACGTAGCGTTATAGGAATGGGATTTCACTATGTTGTTGCTGTCAGCTTTCAGACAGTAACAACATTTATATATATATAATTATATATACTGCTATTTATACTGTGGGTCATAGAATTGAACACCACAGCCAGACTGGAAATCTTTTCTATCAGTAACTTGACGTTTTAAAAGTAATCCAATGCTTCAATAATCATTAAGAATTAATGTCCCTCATGAAAAGATTGTGCAATATCTGTATTGAGGAAAAGGGTATGTTGTTCACTGCTGCATAAGTGCTAGTAGCACAATTGATTACAAAAAAAAAATTGTGGAATGCAGTGCTTGTGAATAGTTGCTTCAGGTCATAGGGAAAAATATTCTTGGGATGATAAAAGATGGTGTGCACAGTTTAGTTATTTAATACCAAATAGTATGTACAGTTCTTAACTGAATCTGTCAATCCTTCTTACAGATACTGTGCATTCATCTCAAAAGATTTAGACATGAACTTATGTTTTCCACAAAAATTGGGACCCATGTGTCCTTTCCTTTGGAAGGCCTTGATCTTCAGCCTTTCCTTGCAAAGGACAGTCCAGCTCAAATTGTGACTTATGATCTCCTGTCTGTCATCTGCCATCATGGAACTGCCAGCAGTAAGTGTGGGATTGATTGTTTTGTCTGTGCAGTTGATAGTCACATGGGCACTTCTCCTTAGGGTGGTATCCATACACTGAAGGGTAAATAGATAATATGCCTTACCTACACTTTATATGCATTACTTTTTTGGAGAGGGTTTTCAAAGCATCACAGAGAGGCCGATAAGTTTTTAAAAAGTTGGATGGTGGTTGCCATTTAACCCCCAAACAGGCAGTAACTGCTATTTGTGGGTAGTGATACAAGTAGCTGAATAAACATGTTACTGCTATATGTCAAGGTCCCGTCTGCTTAGATGCTTTTAGTATTTACAAGATTTGGAAAATAGGAGAAAGAGAAGTTTTAAGCTAGACACTTCATAGATTATTACAGAAGTTGCCCCCTCATAGTTCTCAGACTTGAGGTATCCATTGTTTAAGTTAAGTTTTTTCCTTTTTTTTTCCCTGGATGCTTTTTCAAATTCCGTTTAGTGCTTGCTAAATGGTGCTTCACATTATCAGTTTAGCAAATATTTGATTATTTACTTGTTGGCAGTTAGATATGTATTTAAAAATATGTAAGTAGTCTTCAAAACACAGTTAATTATGGTCGTGATATGTAGCTTTTCCACATCTATGCTATTTTCTGTTATAAAGCATGCAAAGATTTGAAGAGTTCATGGTGAGAACTGATTAGGGTAAATTGTTCAGACAGTCTTACTCTGAATATTGTGGTTCAGGACTGCATTAGACAGGAACCTGCTTGAAGGGTTCAGGAGTGTGCTGAAAGCAGTGGTGTGCAACTCACCACTACCTCATAGAAATACAGAAAAAAAGCTGATGTTGTGTTTGAAAGAAGTTAATATCCAAGTGTCTGCTAATAATTCTGTGTTTTCCTATTTAAGACTTGATTTTTTTCTTTTTTTTTGTTAGGATTTACTTCCTTTTCATGCATTGCAGAGTAAAATGGGCAGCTCTGAACACTTTTTAACAGCTCTTGCTTCTAACACTCTAGGTGGACATTACATAGCTTATTGTCGCAACAATTTAAATAATTTGTGGTATGAATTTGATGACCAGAGTGTCACAGAAGTATCAGAATCCACAGTGCAAAATGCAGAAGCATATGTTCTCTTCTACAGGTAAGAAATAAAAAGTATGATCATACCTCTGTGTGTCAGGCATATAAATAACTTTTTTAAGCAGTTGGGCAGCTTTTAGAAATTAGCTGCCCCACAGAGTTATAATGGAAGAATTTGACTAACCAGAAAAGCCTGTGCTGAAGAGAGATTTAATCCTTCAATTATGCCCTTAACACTTGCTGTGTCATTGTTAAAACATGGGGAACTTAAAATGAAAATTAAACCTGCATAAATAAAGCATACTAAGAGAAATGGAAAGAGAACTTTAAGCAGCAGTTAGAACTAGCAACCAGTTACCTCGTTTTCAATTAGAGGAAGGGAATTCTGCACAAGGAGAGGTTTTGCACAAAAGAGCTGTAAATGGAATTGTGCAAAGTCTTTGTCAGATGGGATGTGTAACAACAGAGATTTACTGTGTTGTAATTTAATTCCAGGCAATTTATAAGCTAGTCTGTTCCTAAAAATAGAAATTAGTTGAGAAGTCATGGTATTATCATCTTCAGTCTAAGGGATTTTTGTATTTGAAATAATAAAAGCAACTTAACTGAATTTTCAAATTTTAAGTTTCTAGTAAGATCAAATTTCTGCAAAAAGTTGGCTGCAAAATACATTGTGTGTCAGAGTTGCTCAAGAATCAAGATGTGTTCTGAGAATGTTTTTAACTTTCATTAGAAACACTCATATCTGCTGCTGTCTGAGCTAAGCCCATGAATCTGACTCAGTAGGTCTTTTAAGAGCAATTTGGAAGTCATGCTGCATTGCCAAGAAAGAACACTCTATCTTTGATTGTGGGTGATCATATTCGAATAAATAAAAAAAGAGTAGCATTTCTAAAATTTGGATTTAAAAGAGAATATACCCATAAAGGCACAAAATAGATGTTTTGTCAGCACATTTTAGAAAGCTTAGTGGAGATATGTTATACGTTTTGAAATTACAGTTGGAAAAGGAACTTACCTACTTGAATTTCATTTTCAAACTTTTAAGTGTTTTGTTAAATAATTTTCATCTGAATTTAAACAGGTAATGTATTTTAATTGGGTTCACAGCATTTACTTTTTCCAACTGTTTTAAACTTGTTTTGCTGATTATAAATAGGCTTGTCCTGGAGCCATTAGATGTACCTGAAGCTTTTCTGTTGGTATTGGACTCAACTTTCGTGCTGTAAATTAACTGAGGGGCCCAGTTTTTGTGTGATGCTGAGTCAAGCTCCCGTTCAGAGTTTTGGAGAAGGGAGTGAAAGGTTCAAACCTGCTTTTGGAGAAGTGTGATTCTCTTCAATCTAAACAGGAGAGCAGAGTTACTTCCAGTTGTACAGCAGCAACACAGTCAATGAGAAAAGTGGAGGGTACAGGAAAAGTAGGGGATTTAGCTGATTTGCTTGCTGTTTAACCTTGCCTCTGAAGGTAAGTAAGGAACATCTGCCCAAACAGTTTGCAAAGCTTTGTCTCAAAAGCTGCATAGAGGAAATGGGCAATGGGCACAGCCCTTCTTCTGTGCTATAGCACCTCTGCACTGTCTGCCATCTCTCTTGCAGTACCATTACTGGCTTTCGTAGGCTGTGTAAACTTCAAAGTATAGACATGGCCCAGGTAATTTGCTTGAGGGTAGAGTTTTCTTTTCACGCAGTAAATTATCTGCACTGTACACAAGGATATGTATTTGTTTAATGATTTTTATTTTGGTTCTAGAAAGAGCAGTGAAGAAGCACAGCGAGAGAGACGGAGGATATCAGGTCTGCTGAATATGATGGAACCAAGTCTTCTGCAGTTCTATGTTTCCAGACAGTGGTTAAACAAATTCAAGACTTTTGCGGAGCCAGGACCAATTTCAAATAATGACTTTCTCTGTATGCATGGAGGTGAGACTGTAACTGAGAATCATTTAAACATAATTTGTCAACTTCCAGCTATTAAAGGGAAATACACTTGTTTTAGTTGAAGAAATTTGACTATAGTAAGTGCATACTATAACTTCTTAGGTAAATTATAACTTCTGAGTAAATTATTTGTCTTATTTTATAGTTCACTAATTGGAAATGATACTGTGTGAAGTTACCTATTTTTTTTGCTTTTCTCTGCGCATTTGATTTTGTTTTTAAACCTTCTTCATTCTTGAAGAGGAACAGTTTGGATTATCTGCTTGCTTCCTAAACTTGTGTATTCATGTTGTTTGAAGTAATTCCAAAAGGTCTATGGCAAATAATTAAATTTTGAATCAACATTTTGTTAATGTTTACATGCATAAACAAATTATATAATCACTAACATTTTAATTGTATACTTTAAACTTTTTGAAATCAGTATCTAAAATGATAGGTCTTTAGCTATTTATGTAATTTGCTTCTGCTTTTTATAAACTTTTCAGCTTCATAAAAGGCTAAAATTTAGAGCGATCTCTTTAAATACAGTATTAGATTATACTGTGGTAAAACTTGGTTCACATGATTTCTCTGAAGTAATAGAAAGGTTTTATTTATTGGTGGGCTTCTAACATAGTCTTCCTGCCCTTACTAAAACCCACAAGTCTTTTTTATTATTTGGGGTTTTGTTTGGTTTTGTTCCTTCTGCAGGTGTTCCTCCACACAAAGCTAACTTCATAGAGGACCTAGTTGTAATGCTACCTCAAAATATATGGGATAATCTCTATAGCAGGTAAGTTTTGAACTATGATTGGAAAAAATCCAGTGCTACAGTTTGAGAGCAAATATGTGCCAATCAGCAACATCAGACATTAGAATTAGTGGCTGTGGGGGGAAAAAATAGGCGCAAAGCTGAGGGAAAGGATTGCAAACAGTCGATTTATTTAGTTTTCTTGAGCGGAGTAGTGCTAAAAGCCTCCATAGAGTACTGTGTTATTGGGCTAGTGCTTTGATACTAAACCAATAAATGTGTGTGGTATGTACGAAATAACCAAAGTAGGTCAGCAGAAGTACATTTTGCAAGAGGTATTTTGAAAGAGCTCTCTGTATCAGCTTCCTGTTCTCTTGTTGGCTGGAGACAGCTTTTCTTTTATGTTGGCTTTGAATCCATAGCCTCAGCTGCCAGTACTGCCTCAAAATAACTTATATCTAAGTGTTCTGTATGAGTAGTCCACACTTTTTAATGTTGGTCAGGTGTGAGTGCTTGCTCATAAAAGAGGAATTCTTACAAGCTATGGGCTTTTTTAAAGGAACAAAAAGCTGCAGAAAAGTTTTGCTGATGACCTAAAAGACTCTGCAATACATTTACATTAAATACTTGTAGCTGTTAATTTCCTGCTACAGAAACACTGTAGCTAAAGGATTGGGTTGGTTGTTTATTTGGTTTTTTTTTATTATTTATGTTTTAAAGTTCCAGTGGACACAAGTGAAAAATAAAAACAATGCTATTTCCAGCTTACTTCCACTTTTCCTATGTGTACTGAATTTGTCTTCCATTATCCATTTTCTGAATGTGAAAGTGTTCGGTAAATCTGAAGGAAGATTTTTTTAAACTTCTCATTGATCTCCCTTCTCTGTAAATATCTTTAATAATATGTCAAACTTAAGTCATGTGATAGAAAAGTTCCAGAGATTATGGGGTCCTCCATAAGTTGAGAGTAATCTGTTAGGTAGGAAAGAGGTATGAATTGTTATTGCTAAATGTGTCTGTTCTGCCTGGCCTCTGACTGTCACACAAATCCTTCAACACAGAGCAGCTCTGAAGTGACGGTGGTCTGCTTTCTGTCTTACGGTTATCTCGGATTTGTGGGAGGGGACCATGGCTGTAGTGGGTGAGAATTTAGTGTGAGGAGGGGAGGTGTGGTGGGAGCTGACTTACTGAGATAGCATTAGGGAAAAGGACACGCTCGCCTTGGATGCCAGTTGCCCATCTGAGTCCCAGAATAACTTATTTTGCTGCTCATGTGGCACTACTATTCAATTCCAAATACTTTGGGGTCAGAGTTGCTTTGAAATAACACATACCACACACATGACCTATTTTGGTTAAAAATGTGTGAACTGATCAGTGCAGTCTAAAGCCAAAATGTCAACCCCCGAGGTGTGATTTAAATGGTGGGTTTATGAAACATGAAATTTTATGTAACATGTCTTTGTTAAGTTGGGATGATACAGTATGTATCAAGTAACTTGTATGTACAAGTGCTGATGCACTGAAACAATACTTTAATTTTCAGCTAAAATACAACACTTCTGTATTTGTGGGGGGAAAATAGCATCTCAAATTACTTTTATGGATTGATAAGCATAGAAGTCTTGAAAGGGCACAAAAAGTAAAGGCCTTCCGTGGCAGATTTTTGCTTAATTTCATTCACTAAGTAAACAGTTACTTTTAACTCTTGCTTAAGAATTTTCATGTTTTGAACTGTGGTTCATGTTAATGTGCTTCAGAGCACTCTATTTTATCTCATTTAATTTAAGATTTTTGGGATAAATTCTGATGTTTTAGAAGGAAAACAAAATCGGGAGAGAACACAGCTCTGACAAAAATAACTTTTCAACTAGGAAGCAGAGCCTGAAATATCCTTATCTCAATGTGTATTTTAACCTGACCTTTCTGTTGTATATACATATCTCTTAAGGCTGCTAGTCATTTAAGAATGTTTTCTTTATCAGGTTTAAGTTTCCAGGCTAGCAAATGTTCCTAAGATACACCCACACACCTCCACACACATCTATCCCCTGTGCTTCTCAGGAACAGTGTCCCTGCAGATTTCCACGCAGCTGGAAGTTTCATACAAAGAAAACATGGAGGAAAGAGTCCTGGAGAACAAGCTTTTAAGAACAAAACAATCAACCAGTTTGGAGGCTGGTGTCAGGGTTAGCAAGTGGATGAGAAGTCTGCAGCAGGGAGGAGAACATATTTAAGACAGAACTGGCTGGAATGTTTCCGTAAACTGTTTCTTAAAGACCTTCAATAAACCACACCTGGTGTATATATAACAGAACACTTGCTTACTGACATGTTCTTCCCATAGTAATGTCTGTTGGAAGTACGTGGTAGAGCAGAGTTTGAAATGGTTTGTGCTGGCTTGAGGCAGTGAGAACTTGGAGGATTGTCTTGGGATGGAGTTCAAAATACTACGAGGAAAATATTTGATGGCTTTTGTGGATGGGTGTGACTGGCATGCATTAGACTTCTGCTACACACTGACATCTACAATGTCTAGAGGTGCATGATGTTTTTACATGTTATTTTTCTCAAGGTTAATGTTTTTTCTTTACTTTTGCTGCAGATATGGAGGAGGACCAGCTGTTAACCATCTGTATGTTTGTCACACCTGCCAAATAGAGTCTGAAAGAATTGAAAAAAGAAGGAAAAATGAATTGGAAATGTTTATTCGGGTAAAAAAATCAACACCTGTTTTGCTATTTGGCATCACCTGACAGTCATTACTTGACCCAGCAGATTACCAGCATTGCACAGGAGATTCCTGAAACACATGGACTTTATTAAATATCTGCATATCTATGTACAATCTCTTCTTTCCTAATGGCAACAGAAATGTTCTTGTGATATCCTAGATAAGTGCTTATATGGAAACATATTTAGAGAAAATTTTTCATGTGTCTCTTAAATCACTTTTTTATCATATAGAAACAGTGCAGCCAGTTGAGCAGTTGTTCTTTATACGCTGCCAGTGGTCTGTTCTGTGCAACTGGTAAGGTTTAAGTACAATAATACTGTGCCAAGAAAAAATTTAAGCATAGTCTTTAGTTCTAATTTTAAAAAAGCATTGGACACCTAAACATAACTAATTCAGTGTGAAGTAAATATGGATCCATAAAATTAGTATCAAGGAGCTACTGTATAATCCATGAGTTGGACGATTATATGCTTGAGTCTGAATGGTAAAATAACTAATGGTAATGATTTTGTAGTTCTTAAACCAAAAATGTGCTTTGAAGTTTTCAGTGAAAATAAGTGCAGAGATACTGGAGTCCCATTTCTGCTATCTTAATTCACGAGGAGAAGAAAAATAGGATTGAATCTGTTCTTTCAGTTCTGTTTGTCCTTTAATCACACTTCAAAGATTGTGTCAGCTTTTCCAAGTTTTAGCTGCTATTTGAAATCTTAGTAATTGATTTTTCTTCACTCTGGGTTACCACTGGCTAGTAATTATTACTAACAACATTGACTCAACCTCATTTGCTTTAGCAGTCAGTATCTTTCCAGTATAAACAGTGGTTATATGTGCACTGGTGTGCAAGTATTGTTACTGGTTAGCACACAGAATATTCCAATCCCCTTTATTAGGATTGCTTCAGGGAATGATTGCAAAATTTGCTCTGTCTGAAGCCTTCACAGAAATTATCCAGTAGCGTTTGATGGGAAAGCACTTATTGCTGTTTTCAGGAAAAATAAAAAAAATTTCCACTAAATAATAAATCAGCTTTTAATATGAAGGCTACCACTGCATCAAAATCTCGAGTATTCACCACGTGGTTACTGTCTGATGATCAGACAGTTCTTTAAAATGTTCTGTAGCAGTGTAATATTATGCTGATAATAATTACAGTGGTTAAAAGAATTTGCTAGTTTAAATTAAAAAACAACACAGAAAACTACAGATTTTTTTTCCTTTTAGCTTAACAGAGCATTCCAAGAAGAAGAATCTCCATCAACGTTTTACTGCATCAGTATGCACTGGTTCAGAGAATGGGAAGGATTTGTAAAGGGTAAAGACAGTGGTAAGTTGTGCTCCATTTCAAAATACAGGTATATTTGGGGGTTTGTTGTCTTGTTGTAGTGGTACTGTTTAAGTAAATTGTTTCTGCTCTGGTGGAAGGACAGATGGAGGAGGCAACAAAAGCTCGTCAGTATCTAAGACACAAGTTTTATAGGTTATATCCAGGAACCAAGTTACAGATAAATAATTCACAGCAATGGGATAATGGTGTAGTTGTGAAAAGAATGTTGTTTGTTTGCAGGGGTTTGCTGTTAGCAGCAGGAGGAAAATTGATCTAAGTACAAGGGTGGATGGATTTAGCTGCGCAACCTGATAGATGATGCTGCAGCTTCTGGAGGAAAGGTGGCCTCGTTGTCACAACCTAAACTCACAGATAACTCAGTAACACTATAATAATGTAAATTTAGCTCACTTTAGGTGCCTCTAGAGTTTTGAAATGGAAACACTGATAAAATGTTCTACAGTCTTGCCTGAGTCTGCTTTAGGACAACTTTGCTAGGGGTAAGAATTGGGATTAATTTGTGTTTTATGTTGCTTGAACACTTACTGTAATCATTAATGCTTTGAAAAACTTGCTTTTAATTAAAAATCTGATTAGCTTTTAACAACTTAGAACATACTGTTAAGCAGTACAAGAACAAGCAATTTCTCCATTTGGAAATAAAACCTTCAGCCTGCTGTTTGTTTTCAGCTTTCCAACTTTTAATTCTTCTGTTGCACTAGATCCTCCTGGTCCCATTGACAATGCTAAGATTGCAGTAACAAAATGTGGAAATGCTGTGCTAAAACAAGGTAGGTCTCCAGTATTGCTGCAGCTTTGGGCTCCTTGTGTATTTGCTGAAGTTTGGAAAATTATTTTTTGTTGTTGCTGTAAAATGGCAGTTTCCAGTGAATCTGCATTGTGCCCATTTTGTGGGGACCACTTATTCTTAAAATAAAGAATTAGTATCTGTAATAGACTAATACAAGTATGGATGGGATTGTAGGAGGTGCAGAGTAACTTGAAAATGATGAGTATGCTTTGGCTTTGTATCACGTGGCTTGATTGGAGTTTTCTTAACACTTCTTCCAGATGAAGCTTTGCATAGTTGAGTTAGTGTAGGTAAACCAACATCCAGCTCTTTGTACCTGTCCTCTTTGGAAACTTTTAATAAAGTACAATAGTAGGCACCACTGGAATAGGTGGTGAGGACAGAAAAGTAAAGAAGTAGGGGGAGAAGACCCTTTATTATAGCTCTTTTTTTTCCCCTTTTTTTTTTTGTGTAAGTATGAGGATGAAAAAATCTTTGCTTAAGGAAGAGGGCATTTATTCTGGTAGAATAGAAATTTGACCTCTGCCTGGGTTAGCATGAAGAAATCACTCCAGCTGTGTCAGAAAGGATGTGCTGATGTGCTGATCCTCTCATGTCCTTTGCCACTGCAAAAAGCTACAGAAAATCAGAAATTCTTGTTGGATGCTGAGTTGAGATGGGAGATGGACGTTTAGCAGGGGAATGGAATCATAAGCAAAGACTTTATTCAGTGAATGAAAAGAAATCAGGCTGACCCATCACTGATACGTACAAGGAGCATTACTGGGGCTGTTACTATCCTGTTAATAAAGATTTCTCTCTGGGGTTCTGAGAATTTCACTATGGTTCTCATACTTTTATTCTTTACTATCAGTATTCACTTCCCTGATGAAACAAGAATCTTGAGTCCTTGGACTTTCCTGTGTAATTGATGGGACAGCACGTCCTTACAATAATATGGATTGTTCTTTCCTGAGTACCAAGAGCTACCAGTTCACAGCTTCACTGGTAGACATTACAAAAGATGTTTAGCATGCAACTTCCATGTGTTTTATGCAAGTATGTATAATTTAGAGCAGGTAGTTGTAATAATCAAGAAGTATAAAATTAACACAAAATAGATAATTGGGCTTGGCAGTTGGTGTAAGATAAAGCACAAATGCAGCTTACAGTTTTAAATTTCTTTTTTTTCTATCTATTATGGGCTTAAATAATGAAGGAATTATTCTTAATAGTAATTGAATTTTAAAAATTTTTCAGGTGCAGATTCTGGACAAATATCTGAAGAAACATGGAATTTTCTTCAGTCGATCTATGGTGGAGGTCCAGAGATTATACTCAGACCACCTGTCCCTCCAGCTGAACCTGATATATTGCAGACTGAGGAGAAGATTGAATTAGAAACTCATGGTCTGTAGCTATTGACAAAAAGATGAACTTGTAAGGAATCCAGCTTCCTTACAAAATGCCCAAAATACATTCCTAAAAGTTTTATTCCCTTATGTCTGTTGGAGGCACAGCTCACTGGGCATTACATTAACTACAGAATAGTAAGTTGAAATATGTATTGCAATTTGTTTAAATAGCAGCTGTTTCTCTGTTTTGGAAGGCATGTTGTTTGTACATTTTGGAATGTTTGGTCAATGGAAAAAAAATGTAATTTCTGAATTTATAAATAATCCTGTCATATCCTTAGACTTGAAAAACAGGGACAAATTTTAGAGATGTTCAGTAACCCTTCTGATCCCTGATTGGGCTTCTGATATCTAAACTTTTGCCTGTCTTAATTGTACAGTCTTGACAAACCTAAGTATATGAGGAGTATATTTTAAATGGATTGTAATCAATGATAAAGAAAAAGGATTTTCATTTCTTAAATGCTCAGGTAAAAAAAATTGTCACTTATTTTGCACTGTAAGTATATGAAATGGGTAGTATATAACATCCAAATACTTACTGTATTTGAATGGATCAAACATTAGTGTAGACTGAATAATGTTTTACTCAGTAAATGTCATAACTTATTACCTACTAAACTTTACATCTTATTATAGTCTTCTGTAACTCTATAAACCTGGCTAGTGTCTTTAATAGTATATGTGGAAAAAAAGATTTAGTCTTCTCTCGGGTAACGTTTGAGAGCATGAAGTGTGAAATGTAAAATTACTATGGACATGAGTGATACAAATTTCAGAAAATTAAGTGTCTGGTCTCTTGAATTACATTCAGAAGCATTTCCATTTGAAGGATTTTATTGTATTGTTAAAAATTTTCATTGGCATGATGACCTTTAATGTCAGAAGCTGGATAAAATGTATATATTGCAAAACTTTATTGAATTAATTATATTGGAATGCAGAATAGCACTTGCTCGTGGTTTTGCCTGATACTGTTACCAAATAAGCAGCATTATTCAAGACTGGATCAATAAAAAAAAATAATTAACTATAGAATAGGTGGGGAAAGCTTTTCTAATGTTTTTTGTTTATTATATAAATATAAAAACTTTTGAAGTAATGCTGTGATACTGCTCTCACACCCATACAACTACATTTCTTGACCACTTTATGTTTAGACAACGATGTTGTCAGTTCTAGCTCCAAAGAAAATGCTGACATAACATTCTTCTGTATAGTTTTATAACTAGTATAAAATTGTAGTGGTTTGGAACTTTGTTATTTAAAGCTGTTTAAAAAAACACCTCTAGCAGTGTGTTTAAAAAACACCTCTAGCAGTCCTAGAGAAAGTGTCCCTCAACCTTAAGTGTTTGTTAATGTGCTGTGTAGGAGTGTCAGTCCTGTCTTTTTCTTCCTCAGCCTACCTGACAAGAAATAGAGATAAAAACAGAGTGGTGCAAATACGACTTAGGAACAGTCATTACTGACTCTCTGACCTTGGCCTGTGGAAGGCTGTTCTGACTTCCCACCTCCATTTTTGCCCTTTTTTGTCATAATAGGATGACTAAACTAAACTAGGATTTATACTGTCTTATTTTAACTAGTTTTCTTTGATTTGGGTTCTCTGATATACTAAAGGGAAGTAACAATGAACAGAAGAATTTTTCCTACATGATGTTCTTAATTGGAAATATGGGAAGTATGTTCTTGATGAATTTATTCAATATTTTCATTAATGGTCTGGATGGTGAAACAGGCTGGCCCTGTAAAATTTGCAAGAGAAAAATGGATTGAGTGTAAGGGACATTAGCTTGTCAGGGAATGGAGCAGTTCTGTGCTAAATGGGTATTATAGCAGATCAGACTAAGAGTTAAAACACAGTGATACCAAAACAAAACCTGTTCTGGTAATAGTAACAAAAGCATCAGATTTGAGGCACAGGAGGTAATTATTCTGCTCTATTTGATGCTGTGCTTGTTGTGAGATCTCAACTGAACTGTTCTCAATTTTGTATGCTATATAATGATAAATACAAGTTGAGGAGAGGCTATTTTGGGGAAAAGCAAAAAGACTTGATGTTGAAAAAGAAGTTGTTTTCTCACTTCAAAGAATGCTGAAAATGCAAGATTTCTATCATATAAATAATTGCTTGATAATAGTGAACAATTTTTCCAAGATGAGCAGGAATATTTACCTCAGCTTTAGTAATGGTGACTTGTGCTGGGTTTAGGAAACCTATTAGAAATCTAGAAATAATCTAGCAGTTTTGTCAGTCTTTTTCACAGGATGTCTGGGAATCCATAGTCAAACATAATCTTAAACGGTGGTGATACAGATCAGTAACAAGACACTTTATGCCAGCAGAGTTTGTGAAGTGCCTCTGTCACCATGTAAAAAGGCATCTTCACACTGCAACAGTTTGTCATGCTTTAAAAAAAAATCCTGACTTTGCAGAGAAAAATAGATGTGTTTGTGTTTAAGACAGTTCCAAAGGGATGACTGTCTTGCTTTTAGCTCTTTGAGAGCTCTGTAAGGGATTTTATGTCACAGAAATGGAAGTAGCCTTTTAAAAGAAGACAGTGTGGGAGAACTCCAGATGGATGCTTGTGTATGCTGGAGGGAAGGCAATAATTCAGAGAAAAGGTAAAGCAGAAGCCTTTACTGTGAAAAGCTGTTGTGATTCACAGCAAAGAAAGAATGCATCTCAGGAAGGGGCTGTGGAAATTATTTTTTTTCCATAAGCCTTTCACCAGACTATTTGGATTCTTTGTTCATTTGTTTCCAGTTGAGGAAACACAGCAATGTGTTTGGGTGCCAGGGAAACTGTCATTTCAAGAAGGGAAAAATCCAGTGGAGTCCTTGTTGTAGGTCTGGAAAACTAGATATGAGCTGTTAAAAGCCTGCTGTTCAGTCTGGTAACTTTAATCCTCTCTCCTGGGGAAAACTGCATGGGGAGTACTGAGGACTTAGCAGCTCAGAGCTTGATTTCTCTAAATTTCTGAATTTTTTTTTTGCAAGTAATGTAGCTAATTCATCTGAACACTCAGCATTGAGGAGTGTGCAATGTAGCTCAAGGGTATCATTGGAGGGGAAAAGAATAGTAGAAGAGTTATTGAATTATTCAGTTGTAAAATAATGCTGTTTTGTAATAGGTTGTAGACGTAAGAGCTAAGTAGTCTGTCTGCTCAATAAAACAAATAAAACTGACCTGCTTCTTAGCTGTAAAGTCATCTCATGTTATACTTCTACTGACTTACAGGCAAGTCTCTTCCTTTCCTGTCACTAGAACATCAGGAAATGAAGTTCTGAAGAAAATTCTGTAATGCAGGCTCATTGTTTAAATTGAGGAGTCCAGAAAGCTGTTTCTGCAAGTATGATCTAAATTAGTCCTGTGTATAGGGATACATACATATCTGTATATATATGCACACAATCTACTTTACCAGTCTCTTAAGTGAACCGTGGCTGAGGCACTACAGTAATTGGCTTTGGTTCTGTGTGGGAATAGTGACCTCAAGTAGCTACATTTGATAAAGGTTGTTTGAGTTTTTTTAAATCAAATGACACTCAAAGGACTGCTGTAATGGGTGTCAAGCCTTCCCATTAGTAATGGCATGAGAGTTTACTAGGTAAGTTAGACTTACACTGTTCAAAAGCTATATCAAGATACAATGAAAAAGACCAAAAGATATTTTTATTAATTCATATTTGGCAAACAACCATTTTGATAACTCTGCATATTTTATTTTAATACTACTGTTATTGTCATCTGTTTAGTGCCTGAATGCAGCAAAAACATGTTTTAAGTTACTCTCTAACACGTATTTGACAAAACCTGCTGTAGGGTAAGCTCTCTGGTGAGACACTACAAACCTGCCAAATCTGAGTCCAAGGGAGAAGAGCCATACACATTGCTGCTACCCTGACAGTGGTTTTAAATTTTACTGCTCTGTCTAGATACTGTACTATGACTTGCAAGCTAATTTATTTAGGGGTTTTTTTAACTTATTTAATTGGTTTCCTCTCCCTGATGATACCGTATTTGATGTGGGAGTTACACAGTCATATGGGAGTGCTGCCCGTTCTGTGTCGATAGGAATTAACTTCTGACCAAGTAGACATGTCAGAAGATTGGAGCTAACAAGTAGTGTGTTAGTTCCTACTCTGGAGGTTGGATGATAATGTACTCTTCTGTCCTTCCAGCAGAGTGCAAACACTCACCAACATCCAAAGGAATACGTATTTAGGCCTTTTTGTAAATTCATATTGTCACATGTTTTGGTAAAGAGAGCCCCTGAGCAGGGTCATTTCATGGAAGTTGAGGTAGTGCTGTGTCCCACTGATGGTGGGATGTCAACATACAGTGTTAGAAATATGTTTGGCTATATAATACATTATGTGGAGCAAGAAGTTTTCATTTGTTGGGCAAAAGTTCAATATGCCCAAAGTTCAATAGGCCTGATTTTTTTTATGAAATCTGATATAATGCTGATATGCTATGCTAATGCATTATTTAAGAATCCTCCTTCTCAGATTCAAAACTTTGGCTTTTTCCAGCAAAATACATCCTAGTTCTCCTAAAAGGACTAAAGTCAATGTTTCTTTCAAATTAGTATTATAGGCATTTATTTGTAATGATACTGCTAATATTTGGGGGGCTTTTTGATTGACAGTTTATTCTGTTACTCATAATGCAAATTCATTTGGAAAAGCAAACCTGAGATTTGGAAAATTTACAGGAAAGCTTACAGATTATCAGATTAAAGTTGCAAGTTCTTTCTTCATTTTTGCCATACAAATATTTTATACTGAACTAAGAAAATTCTGCTTTGTTTATTCCTTTTGAATTCCCCATATACATCTGGCTTAGTGCAGTCTAAGCGGTTTTCTCACTGAAAACCTTTCAGCTCTACATTTTGCCCAGGAAATGAGTAAAACAACTAGGCTTTTTAATTCTTCCAAACAGATGGCTTTTCTGGCTTCCCTCTATACTTAAGCCATCCAGAGCTGACAATTAATAGCAGGAAGCAAAATAAGAATTCTGGGTTTCTGAAGTGTCACAAGGAAAGACAAATCACTTTCAGTGATATTTCACAGAAATTAATCTGGTTGCAAACAAACTTGGTTTATATTAGCCTTCAAAATCTTAGCAGATTAGAAAATAGCCTTTTTTAGTAAAAAAAATTTAAAGTGCTATTCTCACTAACAGTGAAAAATGTAACTTGTTTTCTTGAATATATTCTATTTATATATCTATAGCTGTTTAAAACACATGACTTAAGTGTAGAATAGCTTCAGACTAGCTTTAAGCCATTCAACAAGGTGACAAGGCTGTTTCTTCATAAAAGGTGAACACTGCCACTCAACAAGGTAAAATATGTTTATAATACATTTAATATTACAAATGTTTGCTTACCGTATCAGAGTGGTGAGTTTCATAGAAAGCTGGTATTATTTAATCTGTCACAAAACTTTTCTCTCTTCTACATGTGTTTCAGCTCAGAGGTGCTGGTAGAAAAAGAAGGTCCATTCGTGAGAAACACATCACTGATGTGTCTGATGGGGTTTTTGTATTGATAGTGGTGCAATCGACAAGGCATGTGATGACAAGTTTCCTCTTTGTTGTAGATGGGTATATGTGTGTGGACTTAAGAAAATGCAACAGGAACTTGATCACTCAAATAAGATGTTCATTAGGTGGAGAACCAAGCAAAGTCCTTTTCTATTCTGATTTGGTCAAGATGGAGCTGATTAACCAAAACTTAAAGTTCTTGGTGAAATGAGTGGATGTGAGGAAATACAGTTGACACTTGACTTGCTGATTTAAATACCATTATAAAATGAACTGTCAGTAAAGAAGTAAAGTGGGTGTAATAGGAATAACCTGCTTATTTATGCAGTTTTGATACTCCTTTGTGCAATGCTAGTGAATCTGAAATCACCTATTTTTCTTACTAGTCATTTGTTCAGCAGCATGGGAGGTACAAAAATAAAGCACTCACCATCTACAAAGTATTTTCATATATAAATCAACTTGAGAACATTTCAAGATATGTTCCTCCTTTCCTACTTGGAACTCACAAAGAATTTATTATACATTAAGAACTTCAGTAAAATTCAATTTTGCAATAACTTACCACATGAAAAAGTAAATCTAAAAGTGCTTTGCTGAGAAGAATAAAGAAAGCACAGGAGAGGAGGCATTTGGTTCATACAAGTAAGAAAAAAACTAAGAGTAAATTGTCAGCTGTCAAAAATAAAAAATAGCAATTTTTGTCTCACATCTCACAGGACACTGCCAAGAGCTTTTCATTTTCATTGTTCATGAATAGTTTTGCCTAGAAATGAATATTTTTCTAGGTGACTAATTCTATTCTGTCCAGTGTGGTTTTTAATGTACATGCTAAAACAAGATGTCCTGGTTACCATGGGGATACATTGCTTTTCCCCCACCACCACTTCCCCTGGGTGTCTGTTAAAATGCCAAACCCAAGTGATCAGAGATGCAGCACTTGCTCACTCTGTGAATGCATGTTTGTTCCCACCAATACACACTTTCTCTTTAGGACCAGAAGTAAGATTACTGTGAGATTTTCAGTTTTATCCAAAGAAATGCACTCATACAGGCCAAAATGCTAATCAATAGACAACTACTAATTCAGTTAGAAACTATTTTCAATTAAATCTTTAGTTCAGTCCTGAGGTTTGCATTTTCACTGTAAAAGCAAGAAATAAGACATTTATTGCTGACCTTAGCCTGTGAAATGGTGTTCCTCTTCTTTGGGTGATCTGTCTTCTGAATAATTTGTATTAAAGGAAACATTCTCTTACCTCGTTTGTTTGTTTCTAACAAAGCAGGGTAATGGAGATAATCTGTCTCTTAAACTAGGTCAGTAGTAATCTGAACTTGATGTGTTAACTTGATTTTGCACACTCAAGTGCAGAGGCTGGACTTCTGGGCTCTTTCTGTAGATGTTGAAAAAGATACAGATAATGGAGGCACTTTCTGGGCTTCTGCCCTGCAAGCCTTCTCCAGAACATACTAAGTTTCCTGGTCACACTTTTGACCTTAATCTGAAAAGTGCCTACCCCCACTCTGGATCTGAGCCCTCAACAGGCTACTTCTTAAACTGTTGACAGTGCTGGAACCCACTCCTGTATGATGGCAATTAGTTTGAAATTTTATTTAAATCTTTCACATCCTGTGTAAGAGGGCCCCAATCACAAGCTAGGCTTGTCTTTTAAAAACTTGTCTGTTTGGAATAAATGGGCCTCAAGCTAGGCAGACGTATGCCAGATCTTTTCTTATTTATTTTATTTACACCCCTACATCTTACTTGTAAAGTGCTAATAATTTATGTTTTTCTGGTTTACATTGAACATACTACATGCTGTTCAGTTTCGAGTAACAATAGAGCTCTTTATTGTGCTCTAGACCCTGAAGGAATATGCAAGGTAGTCAGAACAGTAACGGGGATATTCCATGACCTGACACATCTTTATCTAGGCTATACATAATTCAGTGATGCAGGACCACTAATACCGGAGATGCTCCAAACATGTAACAAAGGGATGTTTTTAAAGGAGAAAGGAAAGATAAAAGTGATTGTTTGGAGAGGAGTTCATCACATCTCTAAAGGATAAAACTCCTTGAGTAAGGTAACTCACTCTTCAAGTCAGTGCTGATGTGAAAACTCCGGTGAGGCAGCGGGAGGTAATGTGGACTTCAGTGTTTTTAGTAGCCTTAGGCAAAAATACTGTGCCCATACACTTCCAGTTCCCATCCTAATCCCATTTAGTCAAGACTTTAGTTTCTTACATGTGAAATGTTCCAGGACCTGGAAGTCTCTAGACTGCTGTTTTCTTGAAGCTGGAGTCAAATTTTATACACTAGAAGAATAACATGCTCAAAGTAACAGCAATAAAGCAAATTAAAAAATACAGATGGTTAAAATATCTTTGGTAGCAATATTTTGGTTCTAAAATATAAAAGCTCACTCTTGAGTGGCAAAAACTAAAGAATATATTCTGAAAAATAAAGACCTTCCTTCGGGGTGTGCTGCTTTTATGTTTAATGAATACCAATCTGGAATGTTTTTTTTAATAATGTGCTACAATCTAACTGTCATTTCATATCTACCTGACTTTGAAGCCTCTTGTGAAATTAGAAAAAGCCATTTAAATGGGAATACCTCATATATGAAGAGGGATTATATATATATTTTTTGTAACCATGTACAAGAATGTAAATATTTTTTCTTTCAAAAATATGTAAATACAAGATCCAAAGTGCTACCTTTAAAAAATTTTGAATTTCTGAGTTGGTAGTTAGTGGAAAGACTTATGAGCATTGTGCTGATCCAGCTCTCATCCAGTCCAGGATGGTTTATTAGGCTTGGGCCATGCTGTGGAAGTTGACCCAACAGAACCTAAGCTGGCTTTAGGAAAATTCTCACTGCGCAGCCACCTGAGTTATTCTGCGCAATCAGCCAGTCCAATACGGCTTCCCTTGGGTCAGATCAAATAAGCCTCTGGAGCTGAATTCAGCTGTAATCTCCCCTTATCCTGTATGCCCTTTTTAAGAACCAGTGAAGCTCTAGAGCTGTAGCCAAGGACATAAGCCACGTTTAACTAGTGTTGGGTAGGAGGCAGGAATAGCTTGTTAACGCTGGTTTTAGGTCATGGTGTAAAGAGAGCAGAGTAGCTGTCACTGAACTAACCTAGATGTCCTTAGGATCAACTTCTCAGCTGTCCTAACGAGTGAACTTTGTTAATCTTCTGTTAGGGAAAAAAACAAACCACGTATTTTCTCTAATGGTAGGAGAAGCAATTAAGTGATTTCATGGATTGAGATAGGTAGAAACTGATGGTGCTGCTGAAAGCAGGAACGACGTAACAGCTGGACCTTGCAGTCTTGGGCACTTCTCCAGGCACAAACATGAGCAGAGGTTTCAGTGACATGGAGGGATATAAAGCATCTCAGCTCCTGATTTAGTAGGAAATACTGACTTGGGAGAGGACAGATCTAGTATATTTTACCTTGTCTTATTGTAACTTCCTCAAAAGCTGTCATTAACAGTATTATCTCTTGATCAGAATAGGAGGTTGTTTTGTTGTGGTTTGGTTTTTGTGGTTGGTATTCTTTTTTCCACTATCAATATTGATGAGGCCAAAGAATTTGTTCCTGCCCTATAAATGAGTAATACTCAAAGCTGCCCATAATAAATACAACTACCAGTTACTGGTACAAGATAGATGCTGTAGCACAGAGGAGGCTGCAGAACAAGAATTGGGAATATGAATATGTAGTTTGGGTAGGATATATGAACAGCAAGGGAAGTGAAAATGTGTTAGAGAAAGCAATATGGTGCTGCTAGGCAGGACCATGTTCCTTTACACTTAGGCGTTATTTAAAAGCTGCTATAGGATACTGTGGGGAAGAGGCTGCAGGATAGCAGGAGTGGATGAAAAAGATTTTGAACTGTGGAGACATCAGAATGGACGTAGAGCCTCAGCTGGCTTCAAAGCAAGCAACTTTCTCCAGGTTTAAATGTAAATTTTCTTGGGTGGAGGTCTTAGTAAGCCTGTTTGATCTCAGTCCTTACTACACATGGGCTGCTTTTTTCTTTGCATATTGTTTATTTTTTTCTGGAAGGCTAACAGAGCTGAACTATCCTGCAGATACACAATGGCTGGATTAAATCCAGGGAAAAGCAGGAGGCATGCAGAGGTGGGGCAAGAGAGTATGCCATTCCTTAGCAAGAACCATTACCTGAAACATCACACCATTAGTAGTTCCTTTGTTACGTTCTCATCACTAGACATTACTGCTTCTTAGGCAACATAGCAGAGCGTAGTATTTCAGTTCTCAGAGAATTCAAGGCAAATCCTGGTCTAGGGTGTGGTTAAACAGTACAGTTTGACTGGTTTAATACTGTTGCCAAAAGGTTACTGCTGCCAAAGGAGGATTGCGTTGCTGCTCCCCTCTCCTGGCAGTATTCCCCCTGTCTCACATGCTGGCTCCGGGGACCCCCACCGTGAGCTAATGCAGCTTAGTTCCTAGCTGAAAAATAACATACGAGAAACGGGAACAGCTTCTTGGTGGTTTAGGAAGTGCAACTGGCTTACCCTGTGTGTAAATGAGCACCGGAGTGGGCAGTAGGGGAGACTGTGGGGCAGGGATGGGGGGGAAAGTGCTGCCTTCTGTGTCAGCAGCCCCTTGGATTCGGTCAGGTCTTGCTCAACTGCACCTTTATAGGGCCATGGGAATATGCAAAAACCCCACCATCAAAATACCCAATCGATTTTGCTCTAAAGCAGCTGAGCAGAACCCTCAGTTCTGCTGTGAGAGCACTGGTGCTCGTCTGCAATGCAATAACATCCCCAGCCATTGCAGCTGTTCAGCTAAGTGAGCGTATTTCTAAATGGATTGCAGGTCACAGCAGTTTAGTGCACACAGGTGTTCCTGCAGTAACGTGAACATCGCGGCTCCCTGCTGGACCCGGCCACACAGACAGAGCAGTGGCATGGAATCAGGAAAAAAAATTCCTTCGCTTGTGGGATTTCTGTGAACCAGATCACAGAAGATTTCCAAGTCAGCAAGATGAAAGAACTGCTTGGGAAAGTAGAAAAGCTGCTGAGGTTTTTCTGCAGACTGCAGGAGTGTCTGTATGACTAGACTTGCAATTTGAGCAATTAGGATTTTATTAAATCTGCTTTCTTTACAAAAGTATTGATAGTTGAATTACCATACAGTCAGTAAAAGGCTTATAAAAACAACTGAAAACATTCTGTTTTAGCTAAGGATTTTCTAGCTATTTGGGATTTTTTTAATTGCTCCTAATAGAAAGGTTCTTTGAATTTCACCAGCATTTAACAGAAAACTTGAGCCTCTCGTGTTTTTTGGCTACACGAAGCTCTTCCAGATGTCTTGTAACTGTGGTGATTCAGGAAAAAAAGATGGTTCAAGGAGAGTCATAGATACACAGCAGTCCCTCTCTGTAGGAGCAGCAACTTGGTGATCGCACAGCAGTGAGCTGAGAACCAGACAGCACCAAATAAGAAATGTGAAAGCGCGATCGGTTTGTCTTTAGGCATAATCCAGTGGGCTGGAGTCCCCTGCGGAGCCTGTTCTGAGGCACCGCTTGAGCCAAGTCGGAAGGGAGCGCTGGAAATCGCTCAAGAGCTGCAAACGAACAGCCCTGCTGCGGGGGCACAGCACCGGCAGCGGGGGCAGGAGCTGCCCGGGCCGTTCCCGGCACGGCCCCGCCGGCGCCTCCCGCCCGCTCCCGGCTCCCGCGGGGCCGCGCGCGCCTCCCC
>VWZD01007409.1:1403983-1433046 GCA_013396695.1 Sakesphorus luctuosus | reverse complement strand
GGGCGGGGCGCGCGCCCCGGGGAGCGCCACTGGCTCCGCTCCGCGCCGCCGCCTCCTCCCTCCGCCCCGGCCCTGCCCCGCCTCACCTCACATCACCCCGCGGCCGCCCCCCTTCCTGCCCCGGGCTCGCCGGGGGCCGCCGCTCCCCACGCAGCTGCCCGGGGCTCGGCCGCCGCGGGTGCCCCGCCGAGCCCCCCCGGCTGGCTCCTGCCCCGCTGAGCCACCCCCTCGCCGGTGTCCCCCCGTGCACAGCGCCGGCCTGATCCGGCCCTTCCCCGGTCCCCGCCCAGCCGTATCCGCACACCTAAACCTGCCCCGCCGTGCCGAGCTGCTCCTGCCCCGCAGGGACGCTCGTGGTTCAGGATGAGCATGTTGGGTCCAGAGCTGTCTGACATCCCGAGTCTGCTCTCGCTGGAGGCTGTGATATGTGTCCCGTTATATCGCAAACTTGCAAAATACAGTTCTGTTTTCTCTTGTGTTTAGAGAAATAATTCTAGTAGTATCCAAGTGTCCTAGCAAGGCAATCTCGCCTTTGTCTCCTAATCCTTATCTCTCTTGAAGGAGAGCATATGGTTCTGCTTCTTCCTCATGGTGTTTTGTATTCTGTCCCTGATTATGCAGGAATGTTGGCAGTTTTTGTAGTCTTGGGAGTATTTTATTAATCTGATTCTAGGCTAATGCATAACTGGCACTAAATTTTTGTTAAAGAATATGTTCTTTAGGCTTTGGAGTTCCAAATTTTATTTTGGAAATGTATTTGCAGTTCACCATCATCATGGCTAAGCTCCGCGAACGAAGATTTTGGGAAGTTACCATTAAACAAATTGTAGTAGCTCTCCAGTGGTTGTAGGTATGTTTCCATGTTTAACATTGGTATTGTCATTATACTGTACTGATGACATAGTGATTGTTTACTGAGGCTTTTAAGTGAAGCTTTAAGTGCACCCTGTGTTTTACATGAAATACTAACTTGTGCAACCCTTTGAGAACATGGGTTTTGGGTGTATATGTAACCTATGTTGGATATTACACTTCCCCTCCAAGCTGTTCCAAGGACCCATGATCCAGCAGGGACTGGTAGGTTTGGGATTAGCAAAATGTGAATCTTTACATAAGCAAGTGTAAAGTTTCAGAAAAGATGTTGGCAAGTTGCTGGTGTTTGTTTTGAAGTATCTTTTAGTGTACTGTCTTTTGGATTAATAATGTTAGTATTTGCTTAATCAGAAGTGGGAAAAAGTTTAAGGAAAAAATGGTGTGTGTTGAACAGCAGGGAGAAAAATGCATCTCTTTTAAAGCAATGAGTATGTGGTAAAATGTTCTAAAAATAGAGGTCAGGTGAAAATTTTCACCCAATTGAAGTCACTCATGAAACTTCCCATTGCCTTAGAAGGTCTTAGCAGTTAATTTAGTTTGACATATGACTTCTAGCAAGTTATCCTAAGCCTAAACAACTTTGATTTCAGGCTTTTTCAAGCCCTGTCATGCTTATTCCATAAAAAATTCTGTGCCTTGAATTTACAGTAAGGGTTTTTGTGAAGGCCTATTACACAGTGCAGGAGCAGCAGTGAATGTCCCTAAACTGAACTACTGCTGATAATTTATGTGTCTAAGTGTTTAGTGTAAGGTAGGGAGTTGTTGCAATTAGCACTGTTAACTGAAATGACTTTTCGTTTGCATTGCGTGCTCTAAGTGTATAATTAGTGAGAGACTGGCTGTATTAAATAGCTTAGTTACTAACCTGTTTAGTCATGAAGTTCAGTCATATGTCTTCTCTCATTATTTTTAACATTTCTAGAAAAAGAGAAAAAGCAAATGGGAGTCTTTTGCTCAGTGTTATTTGGAATTTAATGTGCAAAAATAACCAGATCTTTATTTTACAAAATTTGAGAATGTATCCTGATAAGGGCTTTGTTCTCCAGCTGAACAGCACATGACTGCTCTGATGTTTATCAGTGTCTCTAACATACTTGGGCAGTGAGATTACAGTCTGCTGTCCATAGGCTCATGCAGAAGGAAGGCTTTACTCTCCCAGTATTTCCAGGAAACTTAAAGATTCTTATGTTTGTTTGTTTGTCTTCTAGATCATTCTAGATACTTGGGTTGACTTCTGGTCAGTAATAGTTGTGTGGTTGATACAAAGTGGAAAGACTTGTACTCTACTCTTTCACCACCTTGCTGCATAAGGGGAATAAGAAATGTTTTTCTTAATGTTCCTGAAAGTACTGAGGAAATTGGAACCAACGTTTTTGTAGTTTGCCCAACTTCCAATTGTGGAATTTTTTTGGGGGGTGTGTTTTTTCTTTTGTTTTTTTTTTAATTAGTCTTCCACATTCTAAAAGATCTCTTTAAAGTCTTTAGGACTGATCTGTTGGGGTTTACTTTGTTCTTGTTTTCCAAAAAATTTAAGTGTTTGTGTTGTGTGGGAACTGATGATACAGCCCTCTCTGGTGATAAGCACATTTGCAAGAGGTAATTTATTTATCAAGTATTCAGCATTCATTTATATCCATTGATTTGCATTGCACTCACAGTTTCAGAAATGCCATACCCTCAGACCTATTGTTTCCTTCCTTTTTAGTTGGTTTAAAACTACTTGGATTATTCCAGACAGATATTTGCAGAACTTGTCCTTAAAAACCTTGAAAAAGAAAAATTCTGCCACCTCTGTAGGCGGGAGTGAGGTTGTAGAAAGTGAGAAACTTTCTCACTTCTGTAGCAAGGAAGTTTTTTTTTTTCGTTTCCAAATTAAGTGTTTGCTGGAAATCAAAGCAGCTGATAAGAACTTGCTCCTGGTAAACTTTGCACTAACACTTAAGGGTATATTGTTCTAGTTTTAAGAACATTGTAAATATGGTTTCTGGTTCAAAAACTGCTTTGATTGTGGAACAACCATCACAGGAGTTTTAGTTTTCTGAAAATCTTTCTGTTTGAGTAACTCATAAAAGACACTTAAGAAATGTAGAGCTGAACATTAAATAGTGTGTTCTCCTTATTGGACACTTTTTTCTGAACAAAAAGACTATTAAAAAGATTCCCTTATGAAGTGCAGCTTTGTAATCAAAATACTTGGGGTTTGTAGTGTAGTAGGTTGATAATTTGTATGGTTTGTGTTCAAAATTTGTGTATTAGTTTGTATTTAAGTACTTTCCCTGATACAGACAATTTGTTGTTTCTGAGTAGCTTAACTCACAATGACTGTTCCGTAAAGTTACTTCCATATTTTGATACTTATAATGAGTTCAGTTAAACATAGAAATACAGAAGGCTCATCTAGGCCAATCCTCTGCCCTTTGGAGGCACACAGAGATCACCCCTCTGATGGCAAAGTTTCTTACTGTGTTGCTTATTTCAGCAATTCCATCACCTCGTGGTTAAAGTTTTACCTGATCCTAAATTTAAATATTTTTGCTTTGCCTTAAGCTGATTGTGTCTTTCTGACTCAGGAGAAAGTTGATTCTCGCTGTAGCAGCGTTTGAGATTTCTGCTGGCTGCTCTCCAGTCTTTGGGGTCTGTTGAACTTCATCACAGGACATAGGAATATGAATGTTGGCAAAATAGACAATTGGATTGTCTAGGATTTTAAAGATAGTTTTAGTAATTCAGAATTAAATACAATATTTAAGCACAAATACTTGCTTTGATTAGTGTGTGCACGTGTAGCAAACAAAGTATTAGTAAGAGATGTACAAGTTTACCTTTTAGAGTATGTATCAGTAGCAGGGCAGGGGGATTCTGACAGGAGAAATAACTGATTTTGTGCTTAAAATGGGGTGATTTGAACTTTGTTTAAAACACTTTAGTTTGCAAATTTGAAAGTCAAAAAGGAAATGAGTGTTCTTGAGAGTTTACCTGTGGGTATATAAATGGTGACATTCTGCTTTTAGTTGTTGTTATTCTTTTATTCGTGTGCATATATTTTATTTATTTCATAGAATCATAGGATCAGTTGGGTTGGGAAAGGCCCCGAGATCATCAAGTCCAAGCCAAGGGTTGGAGGCCTTTTCCAACCCAGTTGATTCTGTGATTCTATGAAATATGTGTACGTGAGATCTGAATTTTTCAGTCAGTAGTTTGTGGGGGAGAGTTGTGTGAATTGAAGTGTCTCTGTAGTATCTCTTGTACAGGAAAGAAAACCACGGATAACCCAAATTCCGAATTGGAGGAGCTGTGCAGATGGGTTACTGTGCCACATACAAATAAATTAAATCAGGAGGAGAGTGGTAGAATGTCCCCAGTATATCAGTGTTTGGAACATCCTCTGCTTGTACAGGACTGTTGAAGTTGGGAATGTTACCTCCATAGCTAAGGAATCCAGGAACACCAAAAACAGGTACTGTCAGAGAAAATTTGCCAGGCTGGTTAGTTACGTATTAATTAAATATTTTATGGATGTTTCAGATTGAAGACACAAGTGTAAATTGTGCAGGTGTATTATCTGAATTTATTCCTGTCAAGTCTTTCAGTTTGTGACCTGGACAATAGAACAAAGCAGATTTACTGACTGCCTGGACAGGACAAATCTAGGAGGGAGTACAAGGATTAGAGTGTGAAATGGTCTTGATAAATTGGATGAATGATCTGAACTCTGTGGGATGCAGTTCAGTAAAAAGGAACACCAAATAATACCTTTGGGTAGCAATAATAAACTTAATTATGGGAAACAATTGGCTGGGCAACACTTTTGCAAGTAAGCATCACAAAATGAACACAAAGCAGTCCTGACAGTTCTATAAAAAACCAGGAGTCATACTGGGATATATGAACAGGATTGTGGTTGTGTGTGAGATGAAGATTCTTGTGCAGTTCCCAGTAAGGCCTCAGATGATGAGCTGTCTCTGGTTTTGTTGCTGTGCTTCAAACAGATTTGAACCAGCAGAAGAGTATTTAGAGAAAAGTTGCAATAATGACCTTTAAGGAAGGGCTGAAAGGATTGTACTAGTTTAGTCTGTAGCAGAGATGGGAAGACATAATAATAGGGTTCAAATATGGTAAAGTTTGCTACAGAGAAGAATGTAATAAACTGTTCTCTCTAGGTGGGCTAAGAAATCATAGTTCTAAGGAGTACAAAAGGAGATTTTGATGTCAGGGAAAACTTTACAGCTCCAGGAAGGATTATATATATCCAGGATAGGTAATCATAGGGTTAAATATCTGAGGGAGGTAATGGGATATCTATTGCTGAAAGCCCTAGAAAAGGTTAAATAACCTCCTTTTAGAGGTGATCAAGGTGCAGTTTGTCTGTCCTTGGCACAAGAGGTAGAATGACTTGTGAGCCTTAGATCTCTCCTCATTTTTAAGGTTTTGTAATTTTGCTGGCCATGATTTTAAAAAATGAAACAAAAACACATGGTGGAGCAAAAAAAAACATTAGTAGTGTAACAGTTGTAAGATTTAGCTAAAAAAATTCAACAAATGTATTAAATTTTTTTTTGTGAAACATTTATTTAAGCCTTCTGTAGTGTAATATTAAAGATAACTTTAATAGAGTCTTCATTGTAGAATTAATTCCTTGCCATTTTGTGGTTTTAATGATAAAATGGAAACAAACTGAGCTAGAGTGAAAGTCTTTGAGAAGACTTTGTTAGAGAAGCAAAGCTGAAAAAATTAATTCTATGGAGCTGAGGAATCAGGTGCATTCCAGGCTCTGAAATAGAGCACATCGTGCAACTTCACCTTCTTCCTGTGAAACAGAGATTACAGTTACTATCTGAGACATGTATTTTCAGGAATAATTGTCACTTCTAAAGTCTTCAGGTTCCTGAAGAGTTTGTTATGCAAATATAATGTTACAAAATCAGTTTGTGTTCCATGTATTAGAAACAGATTTCAGTCTTTCATGGCCATTGCTGTGTAATGAATATGAAAAAGCCTGAGTAGACAGGGTACATTTCCATTACATATGCTAGTTTTAAACAAAATTTCTCCTTTGAGGCTTTTTTGGGTAATTTAAAAACATGTTAATAAATTGGAAAAGCTGGCCTTGACACAAATGAGTTATTAGATCTTTTCAGAGATAAAAGTACTGGACAGTTTGATACAACTGTTTTCAACCAAAATCACTGTAATGACTTATTCTGCACTTTTTCTATTAAAAACCAACTGCCTACCTCCCATGTGCCCTTGTTCAAGTGTTTCTGGTTTTTGAAACTTGACAAAACTGCCTTGGGCTTAATGGCAAGTTAAGGATGGGCTTTGTGTCACTTGCGTGTGTGCTCTGGAATTAGGAAAAGGGTTAAAGGGAAGCAAATGCTGTCACATTCCCAATGTTTAAAAAGAGTGTAGAGGATTTACATAAAACAATGCTTTCAGCTTACCAAAGCCTAATTGTAATCAGACTTGTAGTAAATTTTTCCATCTCGCCTATTACATGGGTTAAACTTTGCCTGCACTTTCACAGGGTATCCCCGTTCTGTTTGTTGTAATTGAGGGGAAATTGTGACTGAACCATTGAGAAACAAAGGTTGGTGAGGGAGAGGGCACTGGGTTTAAATCCTCATGCAGTGTTTGCTTATGTAAATCTAAAAATCAATAAAGGAGGAATGCAAACACTGGTCACTATGCTGGAATGATGTCAGAAAAGGAATTTGTTCCTTTCCTCAAATATTTTAAGTCTTGGAGGGATTCTCCTTCTCTGTTTCACTGCAGTACAGAGGCTTTTCTGTAGCACATTGTAAAGGGATCGCGGGCTCTCAGTGCACTAAGGGCACAAAGGCTCAAGTCTTAGGCAGGGACAGGTGCACCTATTCCCTAAGCTGCTCATGAAGAGCTGAAACTGAGATGCAATTGTCAGACAGAACTGTCTGGAAAAGGCTGGTTTAACGTGGGGTTGGAGCAGTTCATGGAGAGTTGACTGAGGAGTGTAAAGACAGTGACTGACTAAAGACTTGGAGCAGGAATGTAGTAACGTTGCAAGAAATGATGAGGTTTGCTTGGGCTTTTCTCTATTTCTAATGTACAAAATTTGTATTTTATTAATCATCCTAAAATTCAAATATATTAGTACATGCTTTCTCTTCCACCCCACTGCTTTCTTTTCATTTACTTACACTTTCTATGTACATGTCTCTAAAAGTCAGAGTATAGCTAGCAGCAAGTATTACGGGTTAGGTAAACATGTTTATATTCGTTTTGTTAGTAAGTACTCTAATTGTCACTTGAAAGGATTTGACAGTGTTTTTGTGCCTGGCTATGCTGCCAGTACTGTTCTTTGAGTATTTCTTCAAAAGCTAGACTGCAGGAAAAAGAAATCTAGCCAGGTGTTCTCAGGTCTTCTCGATCCTCAGTTGGCAACTTTTCTGGTTTTGTTTGGTTTGGATTTGCCCGTTTATTTATTTATTTATCCCTGACAAAATAGGCAAAATGAGAAGCCACTAACTTCCCTAACTAGTGTTCTATTTTTAACAGAATTATGGTGTTTATTGCTTCAGTTTTCAGGAAATTCTGCTATATCCAGTGTATTGTAAAAATGCAGAAAGACTGAAAAAAAAATTATTCACAGTATCATTGTAGAGGCTGCAACAGTGTAATTACTGTCCATATGTGTTTGGGTAGTTTTAAATCCATCTGTGAGGAAGTGGTTTCTGATAGAACAGAGTGTAGTTACATCATTTCTCCTAAGCGAGGGCAGCTGAGAATTTTTCTGGATCATATAATTGGGAATCCAGAGATCCTTTGTTAAGAGGGTTCCTAAAATACTTCAGATGAAAAACGTTCTTCATGTATCTGTCATTTGACAGCCAGAGCTGAAAAGGACAATGGGAAACATTTACTCTTTTATGATGTCCTAGTGCAGATAAAGCCTCCCTACACCTCTCCCATCCCAAAGTGGGATTTCTTCTCTTTACAGCTCATTTCAAGACTTTTTAGATCCTCCTATCTCAGTGTGCTTCTTGACATGTATTTTGAAGGTCTTTGTTGTTGATCTAAAGAGAATTTTGCAAATGCTCAAGAATCCTTTGTACTTCATTCATGTAAATGGATTGCTTTGTGGGGTACAGTTTGCTGTCAGGACCATTCAGATTATACAAGTGTAAAGGAACAGATTTGTTGATGTTAAGAGGTAGATAAGGCAGTCGTGTTGCTTTTGTTCTGTGAATGCACCTCAAAACAACTCCACACCAACAGTATAGGTAACTAATTTCTTGTTACTATTTCAGTTACCTGTGAACTCCAGTTACATCTCTCACGTTCTGATAATATCTCTAGTTAATTACAGCCCAGAAGCAGTTTTTTATTGAAAATTCCCATATTGCATGAAGGGATTATTTTTTCTTTGATCGGAATTCTGAATGTAGAGAGGGAATGTTTTGCCTCCCTTCTGGGTTATGAGGTAAAGGCAAACCAGTTACTGTCGTTTTATCCAGTGTGACTCATGTCTCATTGATTTTCCACTTGAGAGGTAACTCTGATGATCAGACCTTTGTGCCCTGCTTTTAGAGTATATCTCATAATTAATTTAGGTGCAATTAGATCAACTACCCTTTAAAAAAAACTTTTTAAAATTGTTATGTGTCTGTATTTACTGGACCCAAGAAATTCTCTCAAGGAAATGATCCCAACATATCAGGGGATTCTCCATGAGGAACAGGAGAGCTCTGGAGAGGCTCACTGTGTAATGTTCTTGGTACCATTTTCAGTTTTGATTCATATGTCACTACAGCTTTGTTACATGACTTGTACCAAATAATCATGTGGACATTTCTTCTCATCATGTCTGTTCTGTCAGCAGGCCTGATTCGCAGACGTGGCATGAGTTAGAATTTAAGTTCTGTTTGCTTATCCTCCCTTCAGTGTGCCCTTTATAATGGCTTCCCTCCTTGGTTCTCTCTTGCAACTGCTTTCAAATAAAAGTTTACTTTTATAATACTGAGAAATTAGCTTCTGTTGAAGTCTGGACAACTGTTGCTTTTTGACCTTCACTGACTATGCTTTCCATAATGAGAAGATGTCAAAAAGAGCCCAAGGGTTTGAATCAGTAATGAATAAGAATGTAGAAAGTTCCTGGGCTTTTTTTTCCCTCGGGTGCCTTTTCTGTGCCTCAGGTTCTGTCAGTGAAGACTTGCATCAGCTGGATTTCAGTTACCTTTTCAATAGAATTTTAACAGTTTTATATTAAAGTGAACAGTAAACCTGAATGAAAATAAAGTAAAACATGACACTATGACCCCTGCTTTGGAGGAAGCAGACATGAAGAATGTTTCCCCCAAGGAGTTCACAGTTTCAGAATAATGTAAGTTATAGCTGGGCAATACAGATAGAAACAGTACTGTGATTGAATTATTTCCTGTGCATCAGTTATAAAATATCTTTATTCTCATTATGGAAGTTTATAGAGTTTCAAGTTAAGAGAAGTAACTGTGCTTCTTCGGCTTACAAAGCATGAGGTAGAGCCTGAGAGAAAGGCTTCACATTACAGTTAACCTGATCCAAGGAATGTCTGTCACCCAAATCCGTAGTTGTGGCCCCTGCTTTCCGCTGGCACCTGTGTTCATTTGACCCTTACATGGAGCCTGTCTAGGAAGCTAAACTAGGAGAAAAATTACTCTTTTGTAAGGATTCGTGTTTTCTCAATCAGCTCACCATGAGATCAGATTGAATATGAAAGCAAATACATGGGGAAAGTAAGGATTATGCTCCTGAAAGTTACTGAGGAGTGAGATTGCTCCTTTTTGTAGAGTAAATCCCTTAACAGTAAGATGAAGCCTCACCTGGGAAGTCTTGTTGCAAAATTAAATAGAGAAGGCTCACCAGCCTGTGAATCCAGGGTGTCGATGAGGAGTGAGAGGATAGATGGATATGGCTTTGTTTGCTAGAAAGGTATAAGGAAAGTGGTGCCTTGGACAAAACAGTAAACTAAGGAAATTGTGTTTTGGGAAGTATCTGAATGTATAGAAGTGAGCAGGGGTAGAGAAAAGACCATTGCAGTAGTTTGGATACGAAATGTGTCCTTAGGAGTCACCCACTTGGGGTGACAGTGAAAACCTCTCTAAGTCAAACCAGCTGCTGAAAGAGGGTTCAGTCTCTAAAGAGGCTGTTTGCCATCTGTGTAACCTTCATTGTCAATGAATGTGTAACCTTTGACAAAGGCTCCTGGACTTGTCAACTGATTTTTAATTATGATTCTCTTAACTCACACATGGATTTCCATTTTTATTTCTTTAATGGCTGTTTAAGTACACATACAGTGTAGAGTTCCTCCTTTCTCACCACTAAGAGCCAATGAAAAAACTGGTTTTAATGTTTTCGTCAACTGAACAAGGATAATCCAATGTATGCACACAGAACTCCAGAAAGAAAGTAGTGCCCTCCTTAGCTGGCATGTGATTTAAAAGGGGCATTTTAAGTGAGAATAGGCAGGCATTTTAGATGTTAGAAGATAGGCATTTCAATTTTGATAAATACCTGTAGTGATATTTTAATAAAATAATTTCAGTGACTGCAGAAAAAACCCCTCCTCTAGTCTAAAGATTATACAAATCTGATGACTCTTTTATTTCACCAGTGTCTTGAGTCAGAAGGATCTCACAAAACTGAGCAAATGATTGTTAAACTAGAAACTGAGACTCATTGTCAGAATTGTGAGTAATGCATAAGACTAAAATAACTGCAAAAAAATCCCAACCCTTACTTGAAATCAGCTGTTACTGGTCAGGGAAGTCTTCTGATAGACATTTCTGTAAAACCATCAGCTCAGTTTTCATTAGGTGTCAAAAAAGTAAATACTGTTGAGTATTGTTAGAAGGGGGTCATGACATAAAATATTAGCTGTTCTGTGGTGAAAATCTGTGACTTACATATGATTATCCCATCCTGATCTGTCTTCTGGACTGAGTACAGAAAAGGGCAACTGGAATAATCAAAGTTTTGGGATAGATTCTTTATGCAGAGCACCAAGGAGATAAACCAAATCAAATATCCATTGATTCTGAGAGTGTACAGCAAAGGTATGTCCTCAGATACTGCGAAACTAATTTTTAAAGGTATGGGGCTTTTATGTAGTCTTTTTTCTCTTGTTATCGAGGAAGGAATGTGTTTAGGTGCTTATTGCCCTCAGAGAGATAATGTTATCACTGAATTATGAGGGCTTTGTGTGTTCAGGATGCAGTGAAGGCTGCTTAGGAGATGTATTCTTACCGTTTTTATTTTTCTTCTTGTATGGCTCCAGCATTATGCTGTGGGTAATACAGTTCACAGCTGAATAATTCTGGGTTTTTTTCAGAAATTTTAGATGTTCTCCAAGATAACTAATAATCTGGTTTTTTTCCATAATGTTTTTAAAAAGGTTGAGCAGTTTATGGATGGCATGTAAACTACATTTGTCGAGTTAATCCTTCCTTGATATTTGATGTTGGACCTTGAGAGGTACTAAGTAATAATAAGCATAGCACTTAGTTTGATATAGGGCTGTTAAATTTCTTGGAATGGTTTGAAAAAACTGTGCCTTAGAAAGAGCCAATAAGGCTTTTTTAGGACATCTCTGGCAAACTGTAAGTGATTTATTATTAAAAAGAACCCTATATAGAGTCTTCTGCGTGATATCTTTATAACTGTAAATGTGCATATGACTGTCAAGATGAATCAGTGTGATTTCCAGCTCTGTAACTGCTTTTAGGGATTATTTTCAAATCCATACTCTAAAGATTCCAGACTGTATCTATGGCAAACTCAGAAGGCTGCTGGTCATACTGGTTTTGGTCTTGTAAGGAGTAAGCATTTGAAATAACCACATCTCTGTAGCTGAATGTTTCAGAGGGATAAAGTAGGGAAAACATCAATTTTACATTATTTTTGTGTAGGTCACTATCTAAGTCCATAGTAAATACTGTTTAGTCTAAGCTTTATTTAAATTCTTCAAATTAGAAGTTTTTAAATGTGTTGTCATTTGATCCCATGTGTGAGCAATGCTGGTGTGCAACTCAGAGACAGAGCCTGTGCCTGTGGAGAGCAAGGACTTCACTGCAAGTGCAGATTTGGGACTGTTGGATGGGTTAGCCATTTAGGGAAGTGTCTGAACTCTGGCAATCTGCTCGTGTTTGCTCAGGATAGGTATGGAAACTGTGTAATTCACACTCTCTGAGCCACCTTCTGGCAGCTTCTTCCTGTTTCCTGAATCTGTGATAAAATATGCTGAGGGCAGACAGTGGCTCTTTTTCCCTTTGTTCTTGTGCTTTGAGAAATTCTCTGGTGGCTGAACCTGGAACTTGAATAGCCTTTTAACATTTCTTCAGTTCTTTTAACTGATGTTACAGCATAAGTGCAAGGCATGGTAAAATGAGCATCTCCCTTTTATTTATGGAAATAGATATTATCAAGAGTTTTATATACCATAGCCAGACATCTATTTTTATATAAGAGGTTAAATGCTCTAACTGCTATTCTGTTTAAATGTGGTCTTAGTTTGCTCTGTATTATTGAATTAATAACTGATGAAGTGTAAAATCTGTGGAATATTACTGTAGTCATGAGTCCTGTTGTCTTGAGACAAAGGAAGAAAGTCAAATCTGTGAGAAATTACTTCAGTTTCAGAAAATTAAAATGAGCAAATGCAAGATGCTGTTTCAAACCGTGACATCTCATGTGTTCAGTTGGGGTAGATACAACTGCAACACATACCTGGGTTAATGGTGCTGAGTGTGTCTATTTGAAACATCTGTGACAGTGTAGCTGCAAATAGATGCTTTAGACATGCAGTAGCTTTCCATCACTGGTAATACCATGAATTTTATTTTCTTCATCGTAAAATATATATTGGCCAAGTCAGAGAAACTGAAGTAGAAGGGGGAGCTCTGATTAAAACACAAAAATTTTATTCTACTAATTAAAAAAAACCCACCAGAATTCCAACTGAAAGCAGAATGGAGGAGTTAAAACTGAAATTGCTGTGACAGTTGCATTGGGTATCTAATCTTGTAGCCTTTCCTTTTTGCAAGGCTATGGGTCTTTATACATGAAAATTTATAAATGAAAATTTAGAATTCTCTTTTGCAATCACATCACTGGGATAGCCTGAATTCTAAAAATTTATGGGAGCTCAAGGGAAAACAGGGAAAATTCATGGAAGAGAAATTCATTGAAGTTTAGTAAATAGATAGAAATCACATATGACTTAAGAGGACTCTGAGCTAAAAATAGTTGGGAGCTGTAAAGGTATTATATATAGCAGCTCTTGCCTAACCATCTGCTTATCGCTGCTGTTGGAGACAAAGCAGTGACTGAATAGACATTTGGCTTTACTCTGTATGAGAAAAAGAGGCTTGAAGTTAATAAAATTTAATATAATTGATTTGCATTTAAATTTAATGAGGAAGAAGTTTTCAAAATGAATAATCAATTAACATGCAGAGGGAGTGGAGCGTTTGTGTGCATTGGTGACACGCTCGTGTGCCTGTGCAGCAATAGCAACTCCCTTTTGCTTTGTAAATGTAGTGCAGCATCTCGGGATCTGAGCACAGAACACCTCTAGAAAGAAAATGCTTGATGAAGTATTTGGTTAAGTGGGACGGGATAATAGAATCAGAATGACTTTTTCACTTCGTGGGCTGTCTTTGATTTTATGCTTGAACAGTGGGCATAGTTTGGAAAGTAAATGGTCTCATGTACTTGCAGGAAATCATAAACAGAGTGTTGCAAAACAAACCCCTGATGAACAAGACTAATCAAAGCAGAATACCTGGGTAGTCCTTTTATCACAAAGTTGAGTAAAGGAAGCAAAAAAAAAGCCATATAGAGGGTAAACTGCTGTTATATTTCAGCATTGCGTTGACAGGTTAATGGTAGGTTTAGAGTAACAATGTGAAGACTCAGAAATAATTCAAATGCATTTTAAATCTATAAAATTTGTAACTTAATAAGATGCGTGGAGAAGCAGCAGCTGATGCCTAGTGGTGCTGTGGGAAAAGTTGTACTTCAATGGCTTAACCTTTCATGAGAATAAATCTGTGACTTTGAGAGAGTGAAAAAGTGTGAATCAGACTGGTCTGAATTTTTACTGCACTGTGGGCTGTAGGAACTGCAAAACCTGAGAGCAGGGCTGCATCTAGGTGAAAAATGAAAGTGGAGCAAACCTAAAGGTTATTTGTCAGTGGTCACAGGAAAAGCAAGGACCCTTAGGAAAAGAACTAACAACTCCCTGGATTTTTACAGGGTGATAAGGACATTTAATGCCAGAGTGTTCAAATGAAAAGGATGTTCATATTGAGAAAGTAAGAGTAACTAAAGGGCTGAGATTCTAAATGTAAATGTAGACCAGACCAAACTTCCTTTGTATTTACAGTTAGTAATGTAAGCATAGGCCAGGCAGAACAGAGAAAATCTTGGAAATGCAGCATATTGTTTATCAGTGAATGTACTGGCCTACTAAGACCTTCTGAGCACAGCAAGAGAAGAAAGCAAAATGGCAATCAAATAAACAAATTGTACATGATGTGATCATAGTTCTGTTTGAGTTACATGTATTAGAATAAAAAAGTAAACTAGGCTACCATTGTACTGTTAAACCAAGGGAATTGTGGCCAGCTATCCTGTCTGAAAGGAGTTGGATATAAATAGCAGCAGTTAGAAAGTAATTGAACTTGGATGACACTTTTACTAAAGTTTCTGTATTTTAAATAAAGGCCTCTAGTACCAGTAGATATACTGTAATTAAAAGGAAAGGGTGCATTTTGATATTGATATGGCAGGTTTTGTTTCCTGTGCCCAGAGACAGAACAGCAGTACAACAGAAAGGGGCTCCTCACTGTTCATTTAAGAGCTTTTAAGAAATGCAGTTCCTAATGCATTTAAAACACCTTCAGTACTTACCAGCTAAAACTTCCAAGCCAAGTACACTAAAATATGTGTAATAGTCTTCTTACCCAGAAGACATAAATATAGACTGAATATACAGTGAGAATGTCAAACTATACAGGGGTATGGAATCTCTACTTACCAAACTCAGTGTCAACTATAAGGCAGAATTTGGAAAGCACCTAGGAAAAAATTGTGAGATCTTTCTAAGTGCTGATACCTGCAGTTTTGTCAGGGTGCCCAAGCACTGGGAGAAAATTTTTGTCTGCCTTAAAGTAATCCTGGGGAGAGAGGGTCATTCTTGGTTAGGTGATGCTCACAGAGCAGGAACAGGTTCAAAACTGCTCTGAAAGACCATCTGCAATTAGACCAAACAGCAGAAAGAGACCATGAAAATAAACCATGTTCTGTATGGAAGGCTGGAACAAAAATGAGTCGTATCTTTTTGCTGCAAATCACTATTTTGAGAACTGCCACAATGTCAAGGTGCTACCACGGAGGCAGAGTAGTGAAACATTTCAACAGCTGTAGCATCTCAGGCAGTTTCTTTAGGAAATAGATGTTTTCCTGCTGGCTGTGCAGAGAGACGTGACTCAGTGTAATACAATTTTATTATTATGTCACAGTCAGTCTTGGTACAGCCACATGAGCATTGAAAAGAGCTGGAGCTCTGAGAAATAACTGCCAGTCAAAAAGCAGCATAAGGGAAGGCATTTACAGCTGGATACGATGATCTTAAGGGTCTTTTCCAACCTCAGTACTTCTGTGGTAGAAGGCTGCTGCTGTATTTAAGTTCACGTTTAAAGCAGACATTGTTTTATAAGCTAGTCCATTACTTTGTAGAGCCCCTTGCATGGGCAAACACATCTGGTTATGTGGTGACTGGTGCTATGATGAAAGGCAGTATCAGCTGGTGTGGCAAGGGATGTCTGTAGTTCTGGGAGCATGAAAATCACTTGGTAAGAAGGCACAGCAGGGCCACAGCATAGCTGCATTTTTTTTTCTTCATAGATTTTGAGGTAGTTCTGAGTTCCCTCCTTGCCCCAGTCTGTCCAGAACATGTTTTAAGCATTTAAAGCTGTAATTCAGATCAATCCTTCAGGTGTCCCTCTGTTAGTTTACTGTTGTCACTGAGTAGTATTTAAATCCTTTGGCCAACTCAGCAATGCCCCTAAATTCATCTGGGAGTAACCATCTCAGAACGGTAAAGAGTTTGCAGCTCTCACAGAAGTTGTGGTCCCCTTTTCAAAGGGGGTTTGAGCCCAGGAGGTTCCTGCTACACACGGTTTGCAAACAGTCTGGTCAGTGCGTGTATAGTTGGAACTTGCCTCGTGCACCCCTTTTCCAAACTCTCTGGTGTTCATCAGAGTTTGTAATTATGACTGACTTCTGAGACTTGTGGAGCTGATGCTGTAATTTTGCATATAAAAAACTAAATTAATTGGTGCATTTCAAATCCATGCCCTTGACTGAAAATCATCTGAGATAAAAATGTTCTATGCAGTCTTTCATACAAAATGCACTTTACAGTGTTCTTCAGAGGGCAGCATGTTTGTAGTCACTGCTCCAAAAGTAAATCAGACAGAGTAGTAATTCCCAGTGTAGTCTACAAAAAGGAGCAAACTGGTTTATCTTGGGACTTTTACGAAAAAGTAAAGGAAGGAGCACTGCTTTTCTCCATCAACTTCCTTTTCATCTCCAAGCTGGTAGTAGGATTATTAAGTGCTTGATGGCCCCTCACAATTGCAGCCTACCTATAGGAAAAAGCATTGCCTTTTTATGCTGGATATTTTCTGTATATTGAAATAATAACTTCTTTAGGAAATAAAGAATATTTTTCCTATTTATATAAAACTATGTTCTAGCTGTGGGTAAGAGATTAAATAATATTGGAGTCTATGCTGCTACAGTTAACATTTTGATAAACGGTTACTGTAATCAAGTTAGTGTAATTAGTTTTATAATAAGCTTTTCAAGAACCTGCGTGATTTAATACATCTCAAAGATGTTAGTCACATGTTTCGGTAATCCTGCAGAGGAGATGTTCTTTGGATAACAGGAAACCTAATTAGCAATTGAATGGTTTCACATGAAAAAGGCATATTATAATTCAGAGTGAGACTTTCACTTAGGGTGATAAAATGGAGTGGGTAGGTGGGATGATACAGATGTAGAGGGATGGCCAATAAATGAGGTTAAATGGGACATACAAGTTATTTCTTGCATAGTTTGGTTTTAATTTTCTTGCTAAGTTAGTTATATCAGACAACAGTTACTGTATTGACTACGTATTTGTAGTATTTATTGACTGCATATGAGTCAATAAAGTACGTTCAGTAAAGGTGTTTAGTTGAAGCTACTGTCTATAAATGCAATTTGTAATGATGTTACAGTAATTGATAATTGTTTGCATTTTTCTCATAAATTGACAAGATTAACAGCTGTGTTAAAGTGTAAAATGCAGGTTATTGTTCCAAGGGGCTGTGGTACCACCTTACAAAGTTCACATCTTCACCTTTGGCTCTGGCCATGTGACCCTGTGCTTGTGCTGCAGCACATTGTACTTTAACATAACTCACAGGAAAAATTGATTCATCTGGAACCATCTGAAAAGAGGAAAAGATGGTATTTGCAACCCTGACCTATTTGTAGATTATTTCAGAGTACAGTTCCACAAACAGTTGTGTTGATGGTTGACCAAGGCATTTGTGACAGATAATTGGGGTTGGTGGGATGGGGTTTCCAATAATGACACTGAGATTAGCTCAGTTGGTTAAAAATTGGTTGTAATAATGCCAACGTCATGAGTTCAGTCCCCTGTGTGGGCCATTGACTTAGGAGTTGGACTCAATGATCCTTGTGGGTCCCTTCCAGCTCAGAATAGTCTAGGATTCTGGGATTCTGTGCTGCGTGATGTGTGCAGGTGAGTTGGGACCAGGTAAGGTCACACATTCTGCCTGCCTGTTTCTTCCAGTTATTCACAGTTCCACTTTTCCACAGCTGTGATCCTTCTGTCTTCTCGCAGTTTTTCAGGATTTCCAGTCTGTCTCTCCAGCCACTCACTTTGCCAAGGTGGCTGCTCTCCTTACCTGTGCGTTCATGTTTAGCATTACTCTTAACCTCCCGTCATTGCAGCTCCACCAGGATGTTTGTTCTCAGGAAAACGCTTCTCGATGCCAAATTCCAATTTCTTACTCCAAAATATGGAGGTAGAAAAGCTTCTTGAAGAAATAGGATGTGTCTTAAGCAGTAAGAAGGGGTTAAAATAATTTCCATATTTGTGCACAGAAATGACTAATTATTTTGACTGAGAATTCAGGGGAGAGACAGCAGGGTGGGAATATCAGTCTGAGACAGATGCTTCAATGTATAATTTCAGCACAAACTCTAATTTGGCTGAGATACAAGAAACTGAAAGCACTTTGAGTGTTTTAGGCTTTAAGGAGAAGAAATTTGATACAGTGGTTACTTTGCTAGTCAGTGTCATCTCTCTTGCTGGTTTGACCTATTTCTGTATGTTGTGGTTTTAGAGAAAGACAATGTTAAGCTTTTATTTGTTTTCACACATCCTATTATTTAAGTACCAATTCAGTTTACACACCCATTACTTTTTCTTTTCCTTCCAGAAAGAAGTAGAAATAACTTTCCATAAAAAGATTCTTTTCAAAAATCTTTTTTCCCTCTTACACAAGAATGGGTTTGTCTTGTCTAGTGAACCCATCTGTTTTAAGGAAGAAAAATAGTATATTGAACTGTCCATTCCAGTTCTTTGCCAGTAACAAATTTGAGTAAAACATCTCCCTTACTAGTTTGCTAGCGTTTAAAACCTGCTGATAATTTTTCCTACTGTAGTGCTTTTTTTCTTTAATTTTTATTTTATCTTGCTATCCTTTTATAGATAGGTAGTCTCATTCTGACAGACTGCATTTTGGCCATGTGTAATACAATCTTCCTGTGTCAGAGACAGCTGAAATCTCAGAGTAATTCCAGTAACATTTATTTATTTTTATTGGCATTCAGGCTTTCATTACAGCTTTAAGCTGCTTCTTGTTATATATTATTTCATATAACATCTTCATAATGTCTTTTGGTGGAGGTTATTTCTAGTATTTGAAAGTATTGCTTATTTTGATGTCATGTAGAATCAGAAAAATTCAATGCTGTTTCCATAAAATTAATTTCTTTCTAATGTAGTTCTGCAAAGCTGGGTATGTGTGGGAAGAGCTGCTGGCTCTACATGTGATAGACTGGTGAATGTAATTTGTTCACTGAAATTCATTCCTAATTTAGTAATACTACTTTGTTAGGAAGTGATATACAGTCTGTGTGAAGATAATCCAAAGTCCTGTTAATCTCGTGTCTGTGCAGATTCTGTTCTTTTGAGAGGTGTTTTTTTTTTTATCTTGGGCAAATACTTTTGTAAGGGGTTAGATTCTGTTTGCATAAACAGCTTCTGCTTTCAATTTTTAAAAATGTACTGGTTTTTAAGTAACATGCCACTGCTCTGCAGAGGATTTAAGAACTGCTAATTTGTAACACAGAGATCCACCAATTTGATATGTTAGGTCATCTTGTGAATATTCTTTCCTTTTGAGATGTTCACTTAAGCGATGCCATACATGCTAAAAATGTACAAACTGGGGGTTTGGCCACTGAAATAATGTGATCTGGAATGTAGTGTTGATGAGAAGATAACGGTGTAATGATCAAGATGTCTCAAGGCAAACACAAGAGCTTCTTCAGGATACTTTCCATGTAATTATCTGTGAAAAATGCAAAACTAGAAGAGGTCTGAAGCGTAATCTCTGCTAATGACCAGAGAGGGTGTGTGTGCAGGCTTAGTGTATGGATGCAGTAATTGGTTAGAAATTTAACATGGTCCTCCTAGAAGGTGATGACAAACAGGAGATCCAGGATAGATCTCAAACCACTTTGCTGTGGAAGACACAGTTACAGGTACAGGGTCAGATCAGACTCAACTTTTGTCAACCTGATTGAGTCTTCACAGATGGGAAATTTAGAAAGAGGCTTGAGAAAAACAGTTTTGGCCATCAGTTTCATATCTGTACTAGGACAGACCCGCATCAAGTTGGTGCTGAACTGCTGTTTGCTAAATGTCAGCAGTGGCTCTGAGTGGTTTCTGAGACATTGCAGAAGAAACAGGTTCAGAAATACATCAGACTTGGCTGTTGTCTTATGTAAAGTCACAGATATTTTAATACAGTTATATAAGTCTAGAAAATCATTAGGTCAATGAAAGCAGAATTTCAAAATTAAATATTTTGGAATGAGATATGGGATAGTTGAGTATACATTTTCCCAGACTAGGTAAATTATGTACAATCTTATACTCTCAAATCACTTATTAATTGATACCAATGTGTAATTGATACCGATGTGTTTCAACTTGTTTTCTTTCCCAGAAAATGTCCTGATTTTTGGGTTTAGAAAGATCTGCGTAGAAGTGATGTTTGTTCTGAAATGTTAAAATTTGAAAAAAATAATGTAAAATCAGACACGGATTTTATTATTTTTTAAAAGAATATAATAAGTTTTGGAAAAGGAATATACATTAAAGTCTCCCAAGTTCTGATGACAGAAGTATGATCAAGAAGTCTTATGACTAATAAAACATTTTGCAATATTCCTTTCATCCAGAGGCAGGCAAGGTCCCACAGATGTAGAGCAGAAAGGAAATGAAACAGGAGAGGGCAATTACACATATGTCACATTTGCTCTTGTCAGTGGTACCTTTGCCAATAGCAGATACTGTTTCTGAAGTAATTTGGGGGTGTACTGCAGTGTGGTACTTAGAGAGTGTTCCTGCTGTCAGATACCCACAGATCTGAATCTTTATCACCATGCACTGCTTGTTAGATGAGACTCAGAAGAACTAGAACAGATTATTTTTCTTCAATACAAAAAGGATTCATTATACTCTAGATGAGATGAACAATTTTTTCTGTTTTCTAGGTTTGAATTGTTGTGAAAGGCTTTAGATAGTGTCCATTTTCATAAAGTGGTGACATCGAATAACTATTGGAGACTTCTTACCATTGCAAGCCTCTGTTCTCCCCCACCCCCATACACAAATCTTTTCTTTGTTTGTTTAATGTTGTATGTAATGTTAATTTATCCATCATAAGGTCCATATACATAAAAAGCTCCACCACAGTTATAGTAGAGGCTTTTGATGTTTTGCTCCTTTCAGGTCTTGTTTACACACAATATGTTCACGTACTGACCACTTCTCTTTGCTGTTTCTTTTCTAACTTAGGGCCACGTTGAACACACTTTTAATTGTATCCATGTTTCTGAATTCCTTTAAACAATTGGGCTCATAGTTCATTCACAGATAGACAGGATTAATTTTTAGTGGAACCAGAATATGTTGTTTCTTAACTGATTCAAACTCTGAATCTTTATGGCAGTATTACAATACTCTTCCTTAATTGTTGATGTTGTTCCCTGTAAAAGGGCTTAGACCTAAATGAGTGTTTAGTTTGCCTTGCACTCCTTTTTCCAACTTACATACAGCTTCTAAAATGAGTGTTGTCCAAAACACTACTCTTTCACTGAATTTCTCTGCCATGAAAAATGTGGTTATTCTATGTGAAAAAACGTCATTGTAATTGATTATGTAGTGTAAAAGAATAATAATTAATTTTCAAGAAAGTTTTTCCAAGGAAACTTGTGGGAAAAGTTATTTAATTGTTCACTTTGTAAGCCATTGTGAATATTGTTTTCTAGGTTTTAAGCAGCAATTAAGGTGCAGTCATTTCAGTGTATCCTGATTGAAGTTTCTGATTTTTTAAAATAATTCCCTCCTTCCTCCCCCCAAACTGCTACTGAACAAAAAATCCTGGCGAGGTAAAAGTTGTTTTCCCTGCCTTGGTTTCTCCTCTTTTAATATTCACACTTTTTTTTTGCTGTGTCTGAAGTGCTTTTGCTCTCCCCAAAGGCAAATAGGCACAGCAGGGGTGGTCTCTTTCCTGCTGTGAGTAAAATAGGGTTGTTTGGGGGGACAGAAAATTCAGAGCGATGAGGTGTACAGATGTGACAAAGGACTTGCTATTCCAGCCATTCCTGAAACAACTCTTGAGAATGTTCTTTACTTAGGGACTGGTAGAGTAACTGAAAATTTTGTGATTAGACCTCCTGATTGACTTACTGTTATCCTTCATTTAAAGATTTTTTTCTGTATTTTGTATTTTTAACAAAATTACAGAGCTTTGGTATTTTTGGAGTGGGGTGTTGTTTGTTCTTTTGCAAGAATCAGTTAAAGTGTGTTATTACTTTGGGTATCTCCATATGTGTCTTTGTGGTCAGATAAAGCTGCCTTGAGGAAAGGCAACAGTATGGATTTTAAGTAACATTTATTTTCAAGTGTTTTTCCTTGCCGCCTTGTTTTCCCATTCTTTATTGGTCTTACTATCGTGGTAGTTCTCTGCTACTTGTTAAATTAAGAATTCCCACTCAGTAATTGAACCCTGATTTGATTTACTTGTCTTCATAATAGAATTTATTGTACTTCATAAAACATCACTGTAAGAACATCTTGTGTTACTGTATTTCACTGCAACTACACATAATTAATCTCTTATTTAGTCTGTATTTGAATTGGCAACTTAACGGTGAATTCATTTTCTGCTCTTACCAGTATGAATTCATAACTGGGTCAAAAATAAAGACAGTTTCCAGTATCTAAATATAAAAACTGTGTAGAATGAAAAATGTGGAGAAACTGTCAGCGTGTGTTTTGCATCATGAAGTTTTTGAACTGTCAAGATGAATATCAGCTGTCTTTTCTGAAGTCAGTAGAATACGGAGAGAGCTTCAGTAACCACTATTCTTTAGTGATTTATGGTGCCTCCATAGTACTAAGTGTTCTTACATTAAATGTGATTGCTGGTAAGTTTTTTCGAGTAACAGCTGCTGGACATTGGCAAAGATGCCAAAACGAGAGACAACAGAGAGAACATTGTCTGACTTTTTGATCCATAGATTTTTTTCTGTCTTGCAATATACAAGTTATCTCACTTTCACAATAAACAGAGTAGTATACATTGTTTTCCTTGAATAAAGAATTGGTTTATTGTGAGCTCTAGAAAGCATTTCAGTCCTGTTGTGTAGAAGAAGGTTATCCAGGGATTTGGAGTTCAGAGTTCTTCTCAGTTAATTAAAATTAAAGAGCAGAAATAATTGTTTTTCACCACATATCTAATTATAAAATACATTTGACAATGCATTTCATAATTCATTAGTTATAATACCTTTCACTGCTTGTTTTCTTGTGTCTCTTCAAATATCTTCTGGAGTTTGAACACCCTAACACACAACTCTCTTGTGAATTCATTTGCTTACACATTTAGTGTGTGATACAGAGAATCACTTAGAAACTACCAAGAAAGATACTCTACACTGGAAACCTAAATTAGTATTCCACATTCTTGATTAATTTATAGCATACTCTTCTTTCCTTATGTAGGGCACTTTTAAAATGTATAATTTTTTCTTAAAAAAGCTTTTACTCTTTATATGTCCTATTGCATTTTTCTTCATTTTAGTGTAATAATTTAAATGTTTTATTGATATCTTTGTCTTTTTCTCAACAGTTTTCAATTTCTTGTTAATGTGATGGCGTAAACTAGTAAAGCATTTGGATTGCATCATGGATATCACCAACATGATTGGTATTATTTGAGTGGCACAGGAAGAGTCTGCTGTATGAAATGCCAGAAGTTTATATTTCTCTTAGTTTTGCAATGGTGAGTTTTTTACATTTGCACTAAATAACCCATAACTTTATGTCTTGTCATGTAAGATGTATTTCTTTAGAAAGCAGCATATCAGCAAATCAGTAAAGATTTCTTTTCTTTTACATACGCCTTCCAATGTCTGTTGAGTGCAGCAGGAATTACTAACCAAAGCATGTGGTTGAATTTGCCTTAGTTTATTTTATTGGTATCGATTTGAAGTGTCAGATACTCATCCTTCATGTGTTCTAGCTTTAAATAGAACAACTTAGGAGAAGTAGAATATGTAAATAAAACATTTCATGTTTGGGTTCAAGTCCAAATGCAGTTACTCTGCAGAAGGTATTGGGCTTTTGTGCAAAAAAAGGAGAATATACAGACAAGTTTATCCATGTGTAAAATAGGTATAAAAAACAAATATGGACAACATACAGTGTTTTCCTCTCTCTTCAAGTCAGCTGCTGATGTTTTACCCATTTGCCCTTCAATATATTATTTATATTTTCTCTTAAGGCATTGGAGAGCTCACACTTTCTTACTTTTAAATGGACAGAATGGAAGTTAATGCTGTAGCAGTTCTTCAGATGTATTTCCAGGAGTACAAACAGTACATCTTTCCAGGCATAGCTGGAGGGTTGTAGCAGGACAAATAAAACACAGTTTTGAGAACATTTGAAACTTCCACTTTGTAATTGTCTTTTCTTTGTTACACAGAATGATGTTCTGTCTTACACAGTTGTCTATAGAGCTATACCAGTGACACAAAATTATGTGCTTTCTCCTACAGTTGTGTCCAGAACTACACCAAGCAACACTTTTAGGATATGTTGCATTCATTGAGAAATACCACTTGCGTTATGATTTCTTAAACATACAGTATAGTAGTTACTGTTAATTGCTAAACAGTTAAGAGTGTGCTGGTCTTGTCCCATTCTCTCTTTTTTGTTCTAGGACCATATCACACTTAAATAGTAGATTTGTGAGAATTTATGTTCTTTTTTTTCCTCCCTTGCTGAAAATGAAAAACACCTATTGAAACAGTTTTCTGCATTTATCGTTTTCAGCCTTTCTAGGTAACGTGGGAAAGGTTTGANCTGGATTTACTTAAATCTGATGTAGGTGATGATTCATCTTACCAACTGTATGAAAAGTTTAAAACTGGAGGAGACGTGGGAAACAGCCTTCTAGTACCTCAGAGATCACTGACAGAGCCAGGCTTTCTGTTGTTGTAAGTGATGCAAAAATAGGGGAGGCCCCACTTGGGTATGAGAAAAATTATTTTCACTGTAAGGACAATTAAACACTGGAACAAATTGCCCAGAGAAGTTGTGGAATATCTGTACTCAATGTTTTTCAAGACTCAGCTGGACAATGTCCCATGTAACTAAATCTGAATTTAGTCGTGATGTTCATTTATTCAGGAGGTTGGGCAGGATTGCCTCCCAAAGTCCTTTCCAAGTGGAATGATTTTATGATTCTGATTCAGAAATTTCGTTTTATTTCAATTTTACCATTAATGACTGTATTTTTTATTGGTGTGCTTAATTTTTTTAATTCCCTGTTAAATTGGGATTGCAGTTGTTCTTCATGAGCTGTTTGGTTTTGCTTTAAGCAACAAGTGAGCAAGCAAATGTGATTTTAATGGTTTACTTCTTAGTATGTGAAACCATGTAACGGGAATATGTGGGATATTAAGAATGTGATCTAATACCTCTTGAACAGACAAATAATGCCAACACATTATAACCTAAGTACAATACATCAAAATAGTGTATTTTAGTAATTAGAGCCTAAGTGAACATTCCAGCCTTACAAAAGGCATAAATATGAACAACATTCACACACAAGCACTAAAGCCAGAACAACCACAAATACCAAGTCAGCTACTTGGTAGCTGAGATGGAAAACTTTTTAATGACCTAAAGAAATACCACAGAAAGAAACTGTGTGAATACATTGCGTGGGCTTACTTGGGTTTACATTGGTACATTTGTGTAAAAATATTCTTTACATTTCCTGTGTCTGTAGGTGGGTTTTAAATATTTTCTCTGACTGTTCTGTTTACGTTTTTTTGAAGGTTTCCCAATGAGTGGATCATGATGGACATACTTTAGGGACTCGCCGTAGTATGGCTGCTTCTCGATCTACTCGTGTTACAAGATCTACAGTGGGCTTAAATGGTTTGGATGAAAACTTTTGTGGTAGAACATTAAGGAACCGTAGTATTGCTCATCCAGAGGAAGTTTCACCCCATCCTCCAATACGATCAAGGTCACCAAAGAAGAGGCCAGAGCCTGTGCAAACTCAGAAGGGCAGTAACGGTGGAAGAACTACTGATTTGAAACAACAGAGTGCTCGGGAATCATGGGTGAGCCCTAGAAAGAGAGGGTTGTCTACTTCAGAAAAAGATAATGTTGATAAACAAACTGTGGAAAATAGTGAAAAAAAACAAGCAGAACCTGTTTCACCAGTTTTGAAAAGAATTAAGCGCTGCCTACGTTCAGAGGCACCCAACAGCTCCGAAGAAGACTTGCCTCCTAAAGCAGAGAAGGAGTCATTGGAGCATAAAAGCTTAGTGTCGGACAATGATGCCGTCTCCACGGGGACTAAACGAGCTTGTCGATGTCTTATATTGGATGATTGTGAGAAAAGGGAAGTTAAAAAGGTGAATATCTGTGCGGAAGAATTTAATAATTCTGCAGTAGTTGAAGAGGTTGCAGGTTATCAGACTGTCAATGGAGTTGGTGAGAGAGACTCCAATTCTCTTAACTGTGATGACTGTCAGCTTGATGGGAACACAAAGCAAAACAGTGCTGGTTCCCATATGCCCAAGGACAAAACAGTAGCAGAAAATGGAAACTCACTTGCTCATTCTTCGTTGTTGCTTAATAGCAGCAAAGAGGACAGTGTTGTAGACCATTATGTGCCTTGCACAAACTCTCAAGAACAGGTAAAGTTAGAGGACCACAAAATAATAAATGACTGCTTGCCTGAGGAGCATAGCAATCAGGCATACGAGCCAGCTACAGGGTCCTTTTCTGAAATCCAGCCATCTTTGTTAAGGGATTCGGAGGAGGAGGTGGATGTTGTAGGAGATAGTAGTGCCTCTAAGGAACAGTGTGCTGAAAACACCAATAGCAACCTGAATACTCAACATGACAGTGCATCAATCTCAGGTGAACCTGAACCACATTCTTCAGTGCTGAACTGTGTTCCAGCTCAAATGACATCTGTGTTGGAACTTCAGGAACACAGATACACATTGAGAACTTCACCACGAAGGGCTGCCCCTGCCAGAAGTAGCCCTCCTAAAAATAACTCTCCATGTAGAGAAAACGGACAGGTTGAGGAAAATAATCTTAGTCCTACTGAAAAGAATGTACCTGTAGGTATTAATAATATCAATGGATCTCCCAAAAAGTCTGAAGAAATTAAACAGACTGAAAAAGAGAAAAATTCTCACACAGGGGATCATGGGAGTGATGGACTAAGAAAGCCACTTTCTGAGGCTAGGCTTGTTGCTGGATATGTACCATCTGCCAAAGAGAGTGCCAACATCCACACTGCAGAGGAGGATGAGGAAGAGCCTGATGTGTATTACTTTGAATCAGATCATGTGGCATTGAAACACAACAAAGAGTATGTGTAACTATGGTAACCATGAATTCTGCTTTTGTTTCTTACAAAAATACACAAATCATTAAGTATTTAAAATACTTCCACAAAAATTTAAGTGCTTTATAATTTTCATACTCTTCAGTCTTCATTTTTCTTCCTTGTTACTACCTCAAACTAAATTAAACTCTGTGTAATATGCAGTATGGTACAGCAATGTGGTTTATACATTTCTAGCTATAGGAATTTTTTTAGCCAGAACTTGTTATTTTGGGGAGGGTTTTGTTTGTTTAAAAATGCATCTTTTATCTCTTGTCTTAAAAACTAGCTGGAAAGAAAACAAAAGGAATTATAACCTTTAATTAGATTTCAGTTATTTATCAGCAATATTTATCTAACTGGCATTGCAGATACAGCTTATGCAGTTAACATTCTGCTGTACATAGAATTTAAAGTTAGATGCTTCCTTCAGAGTGTCATGGGAAAGACTCAGCATTATTGTGTTAAGGAAGATGAATTGATCAAATGCAGCAATTTCAGAACTTTTTCCAGAGTAAATGATGCCTACATTGCTATTTATATTAATTAAATGTAAATATAGACATGTTCAAATTATTATTAGAAAAGATATAACTTGGTTTTATGTTTATTATCAGAATGTCTGTAAGTAGGACTGTGATAGTTACACATTTGTGGTAACTGTGAAAGGGATTTTTGAAACAAAAGGGGGCAGTGGTCTCACTGAAGAAAGCTTGTATGGAGAAAATTTGTCATCAAGTAATAGATCAGGACACAGTTTTTATTTCACAGTCTTTGTAATGCTGTTTTGACTTCTATGTTTTTGCTGTTTAGTAGGTGTCATATTTTGTTGTGAGTTCTGAAAGGGCAAATGCAGATAATCTGCAGTTTTTTGCTTCATAAGAAGAGTTGAGCCACTGGCAGTTTCTGTAAATGGTCACAGCACAATTGCTATGAATATGGAGCCCAAGACACAGATGATTGTTTAATCCAGCATGGCTGGGGGTTTTGACATTAGAGTTGCATTATTTTTATAATGAAATTGTGTTCAGTGTTGGATATGAATAAATCATTTTAATCAGAAAATTTTGAATTTGAGCATGGTTTAGACTAACCATGATTTCAAAATAATGAGCAAATACCTGCAGCTTCAGCCATCAGTCCAAAGTGGACACTTTTCCTGATAGATAGAAAGCAGATTACTGTTCCCTAAATTATAAAGGGGGAAAACGGACAGTTGCCTTTCGACATGTTTGGATGGTTTTGTATCTGTATGTAATATGACTATCTGATGTTAGTACACAGATACGTTAGTAATGTGGTGAGAGAGGTTTATTAGGAAAAGATCTACTAATATCATATCTGATTTTTAGATGTAGCTTCAATTTTTACTCCTTTCAAATTAAATGTCTGAAATACACAATATTTGAAAAATTAAAATCCTCAATTGAATGTAAATGCTGTAAAAATAAGTAAATTTTTTTTTCTATTCTTAAACACAGACTTAAATTGTCCTTGACAATTTCAGGAGTGTGTCCTAGTATTAGCTTCTGAATATACACGATTCTGGAGACATGGGTAGTTGTTGTTCAGATTGGCAGCCTGTTCATGAGAGCTTGTTGGGGAGCTTTTGAAACTGCAGGCAGGACTTACTACTAATTTGCTGCCTGAATGAAGAATTCCAAAAGAAATAGCTTACTGTTTTTATCTTATCTTATATTTTACTGATTTTTCGTGGCCAAAAAAAAGAACTTTTCTAGATCAAGAAAGAACAGTTTCTGCTTCTCCAAAGGGGGGAAGTATGCTTGTGGAGAGAACATTGCTTGTATTTTTCCTTGGTATAAAAAAATTTTGATAGAACTCAAAAGTTGCAGGCAATCTTTTTTTGTT
>VWZD01007409.1:1381729-1403482 GCA_013396695.1 Sakesphorus luctuosus | reverse complement strand
ACAGCAGAGAAAAGTCATACTCCTGTGTGTCATAGAAGCAATTTGATACAGCTGTACATTATTTTTTGTTACTTTGCATAGCTTGATGACATACACATTCATACGGTTGTTTTCTCTCTCCAAGGAATTATTGTGACCTTGATAAAATACGAGTGTACCAAAACCTTGAGCTGTTGATAAGACTTTGTACAAGCAAAACAACTAAGTGTATATTGTAGTATTTCTGTTTGAGGTTTGTTCCCTTTTGAATACTGACATGTTTAAACAACATTCATATATGAATATTTCTGGGAAAACTGGATCATGTAATGGGAAAAATAATCATCACAGATTATGGAATTATTATTATTCAGAGAGAAGGCTGAAATGAGGGATGTTCCCACAACCTCTTTATTAAAATTGATCTCCTCTACAAAGACAGATATGAGATCTCTAAACAGAAACTCCATTGCAATGTAGACATTCTTGTGGATAATAACAGACTGAACTAGGGGGTTGTGTAGTTGTAAAGTATCATTAACGTTGATTTTTCTGTTGCTACACATAATTGGAATTTCTGTGTATTGTAATTCCTCTCAGAAAAGTATGGCTTTGGTACATATTTGAGAATTTTGCTTCTATGTTCTAGCTCAGAACTGCTTGCATTTTCTCTTGAGATACTTTCATCAAGACTGAACTTGTAGATTTAAATCTTACACCACTGAATTTTATATGCTGTGCTTCGTATTTTGCATATGCCTTTCCTCAGGAGTTTCTCATATCTGCTGTATCTTTTTGTAGTGTAATTCTTTCTCATACTGCAGTAGCTTACTTTAATTTTCTGTCTTGTTCAGGATTTTATTCTCAGTACTTTTTCCCCTTTGCCCTGTGTTTCATTTAATGCCCTTTTTACCCCCTACTTCCTTTCTACTTCCTTTGGAGGTTTTCAGTGTTTGGTAGGTGTTAAGTTGCTCGAGGGGAAAAATCTTTGTTTGAGTTTTAGTCCTGGGTTCTAGATGAAAATGTAATTGAGGAATTGAGTTTTCATATACATATCATGCATTGTACAATGCATTTTTGGGATTCTGTAAACTGCAGTTGGCTTTAGAGGAACCACTTAGGTAAGATCAGTGAAATAAAAGAATTAGGCACAAGCAGTTGCCTACAGGCATTTAATTGCAAGAATTAGGACATTGTGTTTGTTTGCTAGATAGANAAAATCTTTGTTTGAGTTTTAGTCCTGGGTTCTAGATGAAAATGTAATTGAGGAATTGAGTTTTCATATACATATCATGCATTGTACAATGCATTTTTGGGATTCTGTAAACTGCAGTTGGCTTTAGAGGAACCACTTAGGTAAGATCAGTGAAATAAAAGAATTAGGCACAAGCAGTTGCCTACAGGCATTTAATTGCAAGAATTAGGACATTGTGTTTGTTTGCTAGATAGATATTTTCATATATCTTTATTACTTAAAAATGTTTAAATCATAATAACTGCACCTTCATTTAAAATGAGGACAGATTAAATGAAAGATTTTAATACACCTCTTAAAACCCAGTCTTGGGGAATTGTTACCTGTGATGGGTTGTGTTGTTGCAGAGATCTTGGAAAGACACAGGACTGTAGGATCATGCAATGAGGTTTAATATATACTTGACAATTCATAGTAGTACTGTTTATGTCTTTTGATTCACTTCTAGTATTATATAAATGTGAGAAAAGAAACATGTGACATTTCCTGTGGTACAGGTTTGGTATTTTATTCACTCAAAAATTTTCTGCCTAAAGAATCAGATTAAACAGTTCTGCACAAAAGTTCATCTTACTGCACTGAACTGGTTAGAATAGTGTGTGGTGCTCCTTGCCATGCCAGTTATTTGAGAACTGCCTTAAACAGAATCTGCTTGAAGGGTAACTGTTATGTAATCCTCTCTCTAAATTTCTAATGTTCTCTTCTAATTTTACCTGCACCATGTTTTTTCCTTAAGTGGGAAAGGTAAAATATCCTTGTCTGTCTTTATATATTGGCTAAGAATAATAATATTAGATGAATTTTTTTAAAGTCTCCCCATATATTCAGCTGTATGTCTCAGAATTAAGGTAAAATTGATCACACAGTAGAGATTTATGTTAATGTACAGGTAAGTCAGGTAGTCCATTCCTGTGTAATGATGTCACGTAGCTATGAGTAGCTAATACTTCATTTGCCTGAGACATGCAGTTTTAGTCTGTGGGGACTTTGTTTCTGACTTTGTTTCATCTTAAGGAATAAAGGGAATTGGTATAAATCAGGTGAATATTTTTTGTAGTGGTAGTTTCAGTACCTGTGAATGATTTATAGACTATATCATCAATATAGAAGAATTATGACTATACATTTTTAGTTTGAAGAAAAATAGGAGTTAGTAATTAAAAAAAATGCATCTATGCCATATGTACTAGACTACAATGTGTTTTAATTCACCCTTTGTTTCTCAGAAGTGGTGTGGCATACAGTGATATTTTTCTTAAACTACCAATGTATGTAAAACTGAAACATGGAAAATTGGTGTTCTTTCACAGTCCAGCTTCTACTGTCTGGTAGACTGGTCTGTGTTCTAATAAATTAGCAAAAAATAAAATTGACTTTAAGTAAAATCATGTAGAAGTTGAATGCTGCAGCAAGTTGATCTGCAAAATGGAAATGTAATGTAAATGAGTTAAAAACTTCTAATGTGAGTTTCTGATCAACTACAGTTTGGTTTTGCAGGTAATTGTGTTATTAAAATGTGATATTGTAACAGACATGGCCACATTTATTAATGAAATACTCATGTTTTACTACTGCCAGCAGTACTTTATCATTTTTTACAAAATTATTTCTGCCTCTAAATACTTGGCAATGAAAAAGTTACGTGACACAGAATTTTTACAGGACTAAAGGTTAAGATTTCATTAAGAGTATTGTAGTCATAGAATCATGTTTTATAATTACATAAACTTTTGAATAAACACTAGTTTTCTTACTTTGCAAGAGGTAAGGCCTTGGGCATGTGCTGCATCAGCTTTTCACTCCCTAGTAACGGGCACATTCTGGGAACCATTAAATGTAAAGTATATTTGTCAGATTTGTTTTGCTTTCTCAGACTGCAGTTACTTTGCTGCCAACCCCAGCACGGTCCTGGTGAACAGCACAATCAAACACAGTGCAGTCCTTGTTTCAACAGTGCATCCTGTGGAAAGCAAATCTTGATTTCTTTGGATTTGAGTCTGTACTCCTGAAATTCTCTCCTGATTTGCCTGCTTTTCTTTTTCTGTCTGTGCTCTCACCTCTGAGTCCTCTGTTGCAACAATCCAGTCCTGGAAGGGAAAGTGTGAACTCTGGGGCACAGAGATGCTTCCGAGTTCACTGCCTTGTGTTTGCTGCCTGTGGATGTGTGGGCTGATGGATTCACTGAGGAATTAATGTAAACTGGGATATTAAGTGAGTTTGAGGTGTAGGAAATACCAGCTGGAAACAAATATCAAGTGCCATGAAAATTAATGGTCCTGATTTAAAAAACAAAACCAAACCAAACCAACAACAAATAAACCCCACCCCAAATAAACAAGAAAAGTTTGGGCAGTAATGTGTTGACCCAGCACAGCTGAGTGGAGAGTAAGGCTCTGGCTGTGATTTTGGCTACACACACACAAGGAACACTTAGAAGAAGCAATAAAGTGTGGTTATACCAGTTATATCAGTGTAAAGTGTGTATGGTGAGACAAAGAATAAATTGTTACCATTGCCTACTTGGAAGGGATGGACAAATATTTCACTAAAATATTAGTAAGCATAATGATGCCACCAAGGAAACAAGAAGGTAGTGATTGCCATTTTGTGAGAGTGTGGGTATCTCTACTTGTCAGTTTTAACTAACCCAGCTTGAAATTACTCCATTACCAATTTTAAGTTTTCTTCTGGTCTTTCATGAAGTTTCAACAGCATGAACTGCAAAACTTGGCAGTGTCTTAGAAAGGAATTATACATGTGGTCCATCTTGTTAACATGCTTGTTTCAATCTCAGCAGTAAGTTCTAATCAATGTAGTTGTTGCTTTGTGTATTTTTTGTTGTTTCTTCTTATATGCTCTTCTGAGAGGAGGAAAGCTCTTATTTTTCGGTTTCCTTTGAACTTTGTTCTTGGTGGGAATGACCAGCTGATTTTTAGCTTTTCATTATTGAATACATTTATTTTGCTTTGGGTAGTTCAAGGTGAAAATATTGCTGTTGTTTTCTCTAACAAACTTTGAAAGTTTTATGCTTTCTAAGCCAAGGACCACCTGTGTCCATGGTTTATTGCAGTGACTACTAATAAATTTCTTTCTGTAGTTTCTTTTCCCCTTTTTTACCCAAAGAATATTTAGCAAATAATGCTCTGTAATGCTATTAGAACGTTCATCTACTCATGACTGTATAACAAATTCTTGTAATTCAGTTACAGTAATTCAGATACTTGAGGGGAATATGTTCATTTGTTCCTGTGGCAAGAGTCTGCATCTGAACAATTGGGTTCCTATGTGTGTCTTCCTTGAGTGAAAACCCACAAAAACTAAGATAGAGTGATTTGAAGGAGTTCAGTAATCAGTGTTGTCAACTCTCTCTGGGTTTTTTTTTTTGTCATCAGATTTCTGTACAGTTGGGTCAGGTTCATGATACCATGGAAAGAAAGCCCCTTCTAAATGATTTCTTTCCCCAACACCTTTTTGGAAAAGAGTATCTGAGTGGATGTGCTGGAGCAATCTGTGTGGTATATTGCCTCAGTAGAGGTATTGGGAATATTCTCATTAGAGATGATGAGACGGGAGGGGAAAAAGGTTGGGATGTGCTGTCAGTCTGTCTTTCTGTGCCACTTGTGAAAAAAACAATTTTACTGCCATTATCTCATGTCGCTCCAAGCCTTAAAAACAGAGGAATGAGAGGGAGCTGTTTCTTGTTTCCTACTAAGTGTCAGTGTCCTGCAGACAAACACTTTGGAAAGAGCTGTCAAAGTAAGATGAAAAGGCTGTATGAAAATGTATTAAATGGGGAAGGACTGATGGGTGCTGTTTTGTTGACAAGACTGAAACAAGTTCTATGTTTGTTTATGGGCACAGAGACCTAATTACTACTGAAAATTCTGAAAACTTGCTGGAAATGCAGGTATTTCATGAAGGTGCTTTTGTACACGTGATACTAAATCCTGCTAAGTGTGTTGGGGAGCTCTTGACAAGAATGAAGCCTATAGAAATACATGAGTGAGTGTTCTGTTTCTGGGAAGAGTTAGGAATGTCAAGAAAGAAGGGGACATCGTGGGTTCGTAATCAGTAAAATACTGTTCAGATGCTTGAAATGTGAAGTCTGAAGCTGTGAAAGTTAGAAGGAAGGTAAAATCAGAGTGGAAAATGGTTCTTTTGCATCCAGATAAAAGACTGCAGTAGGATTTTTTTTTTGCTTTATGATTTCTTGCTTTATTAAAAAAATGTGCTTCTTGGCTTAGTTGTGATTTGTTTTCAGTAGGTGTGAGGGTGGACATTCAGAAATAGTGATTTGTGTTCTGTTCTTGGCACAGCAGACTTGGAGAAGCCATCTAATGTGTACCTTAGTTGTTTAATATATAAAATGGAGATGCAAATTAATTATTTACTTATGTTTGAAGTACTTTAAAAGGTCTGAAGCATGAATATTAAATATGGATAGTGAAAGTACAGTAAATGACAGTGTCTGTAAAGAAGTTAAGCCAGAGTAGAAGGCAATTTTGTAGAGTTGTAGAAATGGTGTAAGTTGATTACCTTGGTCATAGTGTCTGAGGATTAAGTAAGTAAAAACCTTTCATATGGTGCTTTCCCCAGCAAAGGTGTTTCTTTAAGTCCTGACAGGGGTTGATATATGCATGCCCTTATTGATTATGCCCTGAAACCCTTTTCTGTTTCTGAAGGGTGATCAAAGAAGGGCCACTCCACATCCAGCAAGTCCAGCACTGAATCCCAGCCCTCTTCCATAGCGCAACTGGGGAATTTTTTAAATCTGGAATGGGTATCAGAATAATTTGCAAGAAAGTTTTCTGTCAAAGTTACTGTGCTGTGACACTGGCAAAGATTTCAGGCCAACCTTAAAAGTTGAGAGCATTTTCTCTTATTTCTGAACTCAAACAAACAAAATCCAAATGAAAAGCCTCACTTGCTTCTTTGAAATGAGAGGATTGTGTTTGATTTGACTCTACAGATTTCTCCAGGGAACCAGTCTCTTTAACTTCAGCTGCCTTGGGTAACTTGGAAATTCTAAGTGCAATTAATGTTTCCCTTTCACTACAGCAATTTACAGTCTTATGTTTAATATCCAGTACTTTCTTTCTTAGGATTTAATAAGGGATTTTTTTCCTGAGTTGCTGTTAATAGACCAAAATCCAGAGTAATAAATGACTTGGAGTATCAGAGAGCAGATTGTAGTCTGTATTTTACTGCAGTGCCAGCAGATGGCAATGAAACAAAGACTTGCTCAAATCCTTCCAGTGACTGAAACAGAAAGGTTTTGTGTCACGCCTCTTGGAAATATAAAATAATAAGGTTTTTTCTGTGTATCTTTTAGCCATGTTTTATTAGTTAGACATGTATAGTCCTTCATGTAAAATAATCCTACCTGTACAGGAACTAATCAGTATTTCTACATTATGGTACCTGTATTTTTTTACTGTCGAAGCCCCCAAATTGGGACTATACGTGTTACCATATTGTGAACTATGTAACTGTAGAAGTGCAGTCAGTTTTGGGAGAGGAAGTTGGTGACCACCAGCTGCACAACATTTTATAAGTCAAGAGGATAAATCACTTCTTTTTAATTGGGCATCAAAGTACAATCTTTGCAAGGTACAAAATTATGTAAAGCAAGTAAGTTGCCAAAGTAGTTTCAAGTGACTTTGTCTTTTGATACTTATTTTGATTTTTTTTTAATTGGTGTGAATGTTATGAATAGCCACTTTATGCCATCCACTAATTTGAATTCGCTACCTAAAAGTTAAAATCTTAATTTTGTAGTATGAGTTTCTCAAAAGTACAGTATGGTTTCTCTTCAAGGGAGAGAAGACCTAAAAAAACCATGGAGGGACTGACCTCTGTGACTGAATGACTCTTACTGTAATAATGAAATTAATTTATTTAGAACTGCTGAATGACCCTTTTACAGGCTAATGTCAAGTCATTTAGCATAAAAAGTGAGAGTAAACTTAAGAAACATGCAGTTGTTAAGGCAGATTGACCCAAATGCATCAGTGCTTTCTATAGGTTGTTGTTAGTTCCTGATGCAGAGAAAATAAAATCTGTGATCTGACTCTGGGTGCTTAGACTTGGAAATGTAAATAGTTTTGGAATGAAAGGGAAAAGCATCCTGAAGTAGTTCTCAGCAAGCTGGATCAAAATGGACATAGATCTGATTAAGGCACTGGCTACATAGATCTGATTAAGGCACTGGCTTGTTCTCAAGCTTTGTCACAGGCAAGAGGAGGCTGCTGTGTCCCCAACCACTGTTGGAACAAAGTTCATGGAAATGCACAATGTAATAACTAATTGCTTATGGCAGGGCTTTCAGAAATCTGGCTCTGCCCTTTAATAATTATTTCTTGGAGCAATTCAGAAGAGTGGAGTAGTTACTACTGCAAAAGAAAAACTGAATCAGCAGGAATTCCTGCTGATCTGTATCAATCTGTAAGAAGTAACTTTCTTTTTTTAAATATCAGTCCCTCAGAAAGCAGTGTTAATTAAGGTTTTTCAGCATGGAGATAGTGAAACTGTCTCTGGACTATAGTGAATGATTAGTGTTCAATCCAGAAGATTCCTGGCAATTAACATGATTTAAGAAATTGCAAGAGTATTTCAGTACTGGGGTTGTGGAAACACAGAATTACATTCTCTGGAGTGAGTTTTCCTGCAAAGAAAACTGCTTTGAGTTTTGTATGTGCTAGCAAGTTAGTACTTAGCACTGGGGAAAGTGTAACTTCAGTCACTGTAGGGGGACATGACTGAGATTATTCAAGTTACACATTTTTAGTTGTCTGAGTTTCTGTAGTTTTGGCAAAGGATGTGAGATAATTTTCATTGGTAATTACTGACATCTTTCAGAGATAATGATGGATCTGTAGCTGGATGATTTAGAGATGGTCGCTCTTCATGCAGTTTCACAGCAGACTAGTGAGCAGGTTCTGCTTACTTTACCTTTATTAGACTTTCAGTTTTGAAGAATTACAACTGTAGGAGGTAGTTTGAATCAGAGCAGTGCTTTCTTACAAAGAGCCTGGAAAGATGGGTAGTGAAATTGTTAGCTGGCTTTTTTTCCTTTTTTATTTTTTTAATACCCTGGAAATTATTCATATGGTGTCTTTAGCATAACGTGGCAGAAACATTATTTTAGTGTTTGAGACTAAGAGGCCAGAACAGACAGAGGCTTCAAGAAAGTGCTCGGTGGGTGTGTTGTTGCTTACCTTGCTGTTTTTCAGAGTAATACTTGGCTTTATCATAGTCATGTAGGGCCAGAGAGCCTGTACAAACCTGTAGGAGCAGTAGTGGTTCGAAACTTAAAAGGACACACGCAGCCACACAGTCCACTAAAAATTCTTGTTGGAGTTGGAAAGAAGGTGCAGTGGTTTGGGGAGAATGCAGTTCTGCAGCAAATCTAAAGTACCTAAATATGGGCTACGCAAACTATGTATTTCAGGACTAGTATTTTCAGGTTTTTTCCTTGGCAATGTGAGACCCCAAAATGCTCATTTTTGTGTATTTCAGTGTTTCTGATAATCACTTGATAAAGTTGCAGTCTTATGCCTGGGTGTTAGAATATATTAATGTATAAAAACTGAATATGGAGGTTAAAGTAAATAGCTCCAAGTTAATCCCTTTCTTAGCAAAGGTACAAAAAAGTGCTGGGAAATGTTTCTGTTGGAACAGTTTGTTCAAAATCCACTTTTGTCTCTTGAATTTTTGCACTATAATGCTGCTGTGTAGCCACAGATCAACATCATGTGGCATGTTTTTGAATGATCCTGACATTCTTGTATTTTTACTTATTTCCATGAAGAGCACTGCAGTGAGGTCAGATGAATGTTTTAATGAGAGAAGTAACTGGAGTTCAATATTCTTGTTTCGTTGTTATTTCTCCCCAAATGTAAATTCATCTCTTTCCATTCAGACTAAATTATTTAAGGCTACCTCATTAAGATGATTTCTTCCCTTATTTTATGCATGTGAATCATCATTAAATTATTACTTCATTTAAATACCCAACATTTTTTCTTCTATTTATTTAAATGTTTTAAATGAAATTATTATTTTCTTTCATTTAGAAAACCAGTCACTTAAATACAGTTTGAATAAATAAGGTAAAACAACTCAAGAAAAGAATGTTCAATAACTACCTGCCTTTTTCTCAGATGCAAATTTGTGCCCACTGCTGAGCCTCTGTTACCCTGACTGTGTTAACTTGAGTTTTGGCACCTGCTGATGGAAACAGGCTTTCTGTAGTCCAGGTTAAATCCTCTCCCCAGGTGTCTTTAAGCTCTTGTGTGTTGTTACAGCTGCATCTACAGCAAACCCATGGCCTGTTTGGTTCCCCTGGGTGCGAGGCCGGCGGTACCCCCCAAGGGCCACAGTCCCTGAGCACGGGCAGGGCTGGCCCAGGGCTCAGCTCAGCCATCCTGTGCTGTTTGTAGGACTGAATAAAGAGCTGAACTCCATGGCTGATCATCCCTGAAAGGCTGTACCTACCTGAACTGCAGCATTGTCTCAGGCCAGTTTTGATGTGCTGTCACTACTTTTGTGAGTTATTTGTAGGAGTAGCCCCATTAATTCTCTTGCTTTGTGCAAAGTTACTTTGTTTAAAAGAAACCAAAGCACTTTTCTGGTAGTGAAAGCATTCCAGTACTCTTCCAATATTGATGACCTATTTAACAAGCATCTTAGCTCCATATAAACCTGAATATGTGCAGACAAATGTAAATAGTAATAAATTTATAACAGAATTGTATCCTACTGTTTTTAAATGAGCTCAGTATTTTAGTTTCATATTTCAGAAAGTATAGCTGTATTTTATGTTTTCTGATGTTACATTTGAGTGGAAAGAAAATTATCCTTTTCCATGGGGAGGCAGCAGGTCAAGGTCTAGGTAGAAATTTAAATATTTGAAGGTACAAAGCCTGTATTTTGCCTTGAGGCTGTTTACTTCCCTTCACGTCAAGCCTTACCCAATTACTAGTGCAGTCAATTGAAAAACTTGCATTATCTCAATAACCTCTGGATCTTGTCTGTAGTACACATGGAATTCATTGTGCTAGGCTTGTCTTCATTTTAGCAACAAGGGAATAGAAAGAAAACTTGCAAAATACTGTAGTTCTGAGTAACTCTTACCTGATTTTAGAATGTGTTAGGTTGTATTTTGTGCTGAACTAAATTACAGTTGTAATATTAAATGTCAGAAAACATTCTCATGAAAAAAGGTGATACATAATAATTTGCAACAACAGGGGCCATGGGTAACTACAGAATTACAGAAACTGAAATGGGCAGCCGTATCTTTAATAAAAGGTATTAAATGTAGTTAACTGTTTTTTAAAGGCTGGGTTAAAAAATATGATTGCTTGACTCTGAGTTAGTTTCATCAAAACCAGTTTGGGCAGCACACCTTATTGAGTACAGGTATGACAGTCACATCAATGATGCTCAAATGTGTCTGTTAAATAGTCAAAATCGTGCGAGCCTGGCATGGCAGATTTGAGGGGATGCTGACATTTTCATTCAACTTCTATATTCTTAGAGGAATCTCTTTTGTATGTATTTATTTTGCAAATTACTTATTCCTTGGTTTATTGCTACATTTCTTAAGTGATTCTTGTGTTCTCTACGGTGGGGCTTCTACAAAATGTTGAGATACGATTTCCAAACCATTCCCTCCAGCCTATGCACAGTTGAGCAAAACGCTAAAATTCTGTGGTAGAGTCATTTTTATTGGGGTGGAAGGAAGTTCATAGTGAAGTGGAAGAGAAATTAGGTCATTTTGTTCATGGTATTTTTAACTTTGTAAAGCAAAGCTTTTGTTGGTCATACCTATTGAGCATATGTGTATAGGTTGTCCCTGATACCAGATTGTTTTAGCTAGTATAGAATTACATCTAAAGGAAGTCACTGGAGAGTTTTATTTTTTCTTTATGGGTTTACATAAATTTATCTAGTACTTAAAATATATGTGATTATATTGTAATACAATTCAGTAAAAATGTCTGTGAAATGTTTCAGATAAATCCGATAGCTACTGGTAGATAACCATGGCTAGTATTTAGCTGGGGGGTGTCACTTGCAAAGGCAAATGTAGTGAGATGTTTTCCTTTGTCTCTGTAGTTATCAGAGACTGTTACAGACGATTGCTGTACTCGAGGCTCAACGTACTCAAGCAGTTCAAGACCTTGAAAGTTTAGGCAGACACCAGAGAGAAGCACTGAAAGATCCTATTGGATTTGTGGAAAGACTCCAGAAGAAGGTATTTCTTTGGGCTTTTCCTAAGTCTTACTTGGATTTTTTTTTAATAACTAGTAATTCATCATATATAGAAATCGGAGAATAGGTGTATGTATACTTGCATAAAGATTCTGAGTTTAAAGTCCTTTATCTGCTGAGCAACAACAGCCCTTTGATCTTAGATCTGTAAGACATAGATCTTCAATGATTTTATTAGATATACATTCTTCCCCTTTTTTTGTATGTAGAAATGTAATTTTTTAATTTCTAATTGTAATGTAAGTATTTTGACAGCCTGAAATCTGCAGGTGACTGAAAGTATCAGATAAATCATTTCTAATTTTTCTCATTTGAGAAATGTAATGTTGTGCTTTGAGGGAATTTGGTGGGGTATTTTTTAAAGAACAGGAAATGTAGTTCATAACCTAAACACAAAAGGAATGCTAGAAAACATAGCTGAGTTACAGATAACAGAATATTGTCTGGTAGGGGAGAATTCATTTCGCTAAGGAAACATTTTCTTTTCAAGCTTTAAAAAAACACTGTAGTAACAAGAATTCTGAAAAAGTGTTTTGAGCTTGAATACTTTATCGCTGGGGCATCTGCCAGTGACAAACACAACTGACCTTCTAGTCTGGTAGCAACATGTTGTATTTCAGTGAAGAATGAAGTTGGTGTTTTATGGTGCTCTTTTCCTAGCTTTGTAGAAACCTAGGTGTGATGGAAGCCTGTTGGTTTCTGTAGTTGTCTTTCTGTTACATTTTGAGATCAAGTTAATAGCATGTATGATGTAATAGTGTTGCATTTTATAATCCTTTTATGGGGGAATACAGAAGATAGGTGAAAGTATCTGGTGTGGTTTTGTCTCAAAAGCAAAGGAATGGTTGTCTTACAGTTGACCTTTAACCGAAGAGGTGCAACAGTTTGTTCTAGGCATAACACAGTAAAATCAGTGTAAAATAGACATTGATTTTAGGTTTATCAGATGATAAAACTCTGGATCTTATGGGTTGCTGTGTTAAGAAGGGTACAGATCCTGAGTTTAATAAAGGGCAGATAGACAGTAACAGGATATTGAAGTTGGAACCACCTGATTTCAGCTGTGAAATACACACTTCAATGTTTTATGCTGAATAAGCCATCATTGACCGTGCCGCTGCATATTTTATGTGCACTGTTGTGTATTATTCTTGAAAGATGCCTTCTCTTTAAAAAGACTGTGTGCTGCATGGCACTTCAAAAGTTCTGATACTCAATTCTGCTGTTGCCTAAAAGCAATATTGGGTTTTCATAATGTTTCAGCATTTGTAGCTTTTGTTTGGATATAGAGCCATAGTGTTAAATATTGCTTTTCACTTTTTGTTCTTGTTTTTTCAGGTTGATATGGGTCTTCCATATCCTCAGAGAGTTGTTCAGCTCCCTGAGATCGCCTGGGACCAATACACCACTAGCCTTGGAAACTTTGAGAGAGAATTCAAAAACCGAAAACGTAACAGTAGGAGAGTGAAGCTGATTTATGACAAAGGTAAAGGAAAGTGGGCATGTGTTACAAAAAAGAAATGGCCAGTGGGGATGTTTAATAATTCTTTGTTGCTTACAGTAGGTATACCTGCAAGACCAAAAAGTCCTTTGGATCCCAAGAAGGATGGAGAGTCCGTTTCATACTCTGTCTTGCCTTTAAGTGATGGTCCAGAAGGTTCTACAAACAGTCGTCCACAGGTAGTTACTGAAAAGGAAAGAAAAAAATCTACAGAACAGTAATTTTTAATATTCTCTTTTTCAGTATGAGTATGTGAATAATCTTAACTGTTGCTTCAGATGTTCATGGTGGTGATGATGTGTCATACATGTACTTAAATCTGAGAACTTACCTTGGGTTTAGGCAAATTTTGTTTTAAATTCTCATGTATTTATTTGGTTTGGTTTTGGTTTTACTTAGGTAGGAAAGGTAGGAAAAGGGTTCCAATGAATTTATCCTAACAATACTTTCTCTAAACACGTATTCCATTTTATATCCTGTATTTGAGCAGATGATAAGAGGGCGACTTTGTGATGAGACCAAACCTGAAACCTTTAACCAGCTGTGGACTGTAGAGGAACAGGTAATGGGAAACTCTTTAATTGTGTATCTGTGATAACATGTGAGTGTAGAAGGAAATTGCATAGCAATGTTTATAGCACTTGGGAGATCAGAGTCACATGTTTGTAGATACTTACCTCTTGACAACTCATACCTCTGTTAGGAAAAATGTATTTATTCTTTTTCATTGTTGATTTAGAAAAAACTTGAGCAATTGCTTTTGAAGTATCCACCAGAGGAAGTAGAGTCCCGACGGTGGCAGAAGATCGCTGATGAACTGGGAAATAGAACAGCAAAGCAGGTAACAAGTAAAACACTTGGAGAAGTAATCCCCTTGCTTGACTTTATTTTTTTAAATATCAGTAAAGAAAATTCAGTATCTTTTCAGGAACCACTTTGTCTTAATGTAACAGCAAAGACTGCATTTCACTAATAACAATGCAACTCTTATACTCAATCTCAAATATAAAATATTTAAAGTGCCCCAAAGCCCATGATAAAGCTACCAGTTGTTCATTAGATTTTGACAGCATACATTTAATTCTACACAGAAAGTGTAGTGACACTAACTGTGCTCAGGCTGAGTTACACTCGAGTGCTGAATTTCCTGCTCCTCCCTACTTTAGAATCAGCAGATGTGAATATCACAGAGAGAAGAATTAGTTTTGTACCGGGGCCAAGATCAACGAAATAACAGATATGGAGATGACAAGTATTTCCACATCTGACTTGTTGGAATTTATCTCCTAAAATGACGGAATTTCTCCATTTTGACCAGGAGTAAAAGTCCTGATGTTCTGTGTTTACAGTATTTAAATTTCTTCTATTTCAGTTGTGTGCTTTCAGGTAGCAGTGCACTTAAGTATTTCAGGATACAGGATTACCTCATCTCTGATCATATTTATACTTACAGGTATATTTTTCCATACCTGAAAACATTAAGACATACTTACTTCATAAGTAAAATGGAGACATACTTTCTGTAGGGTCAATATGTATAATGTATGAGTTAAGAGTGTAAGAGTGAGTTAAGTTTAGCTCCAGCAGAGAGCAAAATACTAAACCTCTTTCTATGACAGTTTTTTCTAGATTTTTTGTCTCTGTGTAAAGAACAGCAATTTTTTTTCCTCTGAAAGCCATCAAAAGTATCTGGAAATAGTAATGCAGTGTTGCAAGATAGGTACCAGTTAGATTAGTTGTCACAAAGTAGAAATGGAGGATTTCTTGTCCTAATGTTTTGAACCATTGTAGGTAGCAATGCTGGCAAAACTTAGAAGTGAAGACCAGTTACATTTCATTTGACAGCTAATTGTTGCATGTTGGTTTTTTCCTAGGTTGCCAGTAGAGTACAAAAATATTTTATTAAACTGACTAAAGCTGGTATTCCAGTTCCAGGAAGAACTCCAAACCTATATTTATATTCCAAAAAGGTGAGACAATATTACAGAAGAAATTCTGTATTTCTCTTTGCAGTTATGTGAATGTTGAGTTGAAATAATTATTCTTAATAGATTTAAGTCTTGATAAATATAATCTTACTAACTAGTTTCACCTTGCATGTATTTTTTACTTAGTAAAGTAATCCTTTTCTTCTGCCAGTAGCACTGTGGAGTGAGGTGGATGTTAATTCTAGTTCCATACTGACAATTCTTGAGGACATGAAGTGTCAGGAAAAATAATGTAGTGGCTAGATGGCAAACTGAACTAAGGTTGAATTATGGTCCTGGGATACTTTTTCCTCATTTGTAAATATACTACAATTGATCAAGAAGTGATAATGAAAATCCTGTTAGAAGATAAGCCCTCTAATTCATATTATACAGTAATCTTCTAATTAACAAAGCCATATAAAATTACATATAACTGAGTATGCTGAATTAGCACAACCGTAGGCTTAAGACTGATATATCATGTTTTATTTTGAGCTGCAACATAATGATTAAAATAGTATGGTCATATAAATGACCATTAAAATACAGTGCTTTTCCTGATCCTGGAATGGATGAGAAAATATTATGGTCCTAAGAAATCTTAAATTGCAAAAGAGAAGACTGTGCTGACCAGTCAGGTATTTTGATTTAACTAGTGTGGTACTCTTGGTTACTGATGAGGACCCCAGGCATTTGAAGAGGGCAGTCTCAGGTTTTGTGGGGGTTTTGTTTGTTGGTTTGGGGAGTTTTGTTTGTTACCACAGCATTTACAAAAGTTCCTTAAAACTCCATTTTGTGGAGTAACGTCACATTTTTTTTGTCCAGTTGTCCATGGTGTTTTCTGATTAAGAATAGAGAAAGCCTTACATTGATTCTGCAATAAGACGAATTTGCAGATTGAGTCCCTTAAAAGGTTGGAAACAAGTTACTGCCAGAGGGGCAATAGAAAGATCTACCACAGCTCACGTCTAATGATTTAAAATGGTAGACACCCCCAGTTGTCTCCTGGTTTTCTCTGAAGTTACTGCGCACAATAACTGCTTATATTGGAGGCTTCCCAGTTTGCCATCCATCACGATAATACCATTTTACTTTCACCAGGATTTTAATCTACTATTCTGCCCTATAAACAGGGGCAGGGAATGTGCAGATATGACTCTTGTCTGCCACCTTGTCTATTGGAAAAGTGCTTTCTGGCAGAAGAACCAAAAAAACAGCTGGAAACACTGGTACCTTAAATGCTGTGGTGAGATTCATCTGTCAGAATTCTGAATTCCTTGTACAGCTGGGGCTAATTTCTGCTATATAACACAAAAATACTCTGGAGCTAATATCAAAAGGTGTTGAAGATTTAGTTCTGGAAATTGTAATTCTTCGAGTTCTTTATGACGTTGCACCACTTTAAATCACCGGGGTCACATCTTTCCTTCTTTCCTCTTAGTTTTAGGTGGAAAGACTGTTTAATTACAGAATGTGTGCAATTCTGCCAGGCAGCTGATCAGTGTATTTGATAAATAGTGGGAATTCTTACTCAGTACATGTGGGACATTTTAACCGTATTGTTCAGTAATTCACACAGTGATCCATGAAGCTCTTTAACCCCACTATTCTGAGTACAAACACAATATTATAACTAAGAGTAAAACATATTTTCTTTAAAGCTCTTAACATTCTCATACTACAATGGTAACACTCCCATCCCACAGAGTTTTTCTTAGGCTTATATGTAGAACAAATCTAATCCTTAGGTCTGTTTTCGCAGTATGATTCATACCCTTGTTACCACGTTGGGAGAGTAGGGTCACTGTGCCCTGGTCTGTACTGAGGCAGCATCTCCGTTTTGTATTTGTAAGAAATACAGCAGAAGAGAAAAGTCAGACAAATGGTCTGTGTGGGGGAATTGAGCTCTCAGGCTGCTAATATATCTATCTACTTAGAGCACAGATTGACAGCTCTGTACCAGGCTGCAGTTATTTCCAAGTCTCCAGTGGAGATAATGTGTTAGAAAGGAAGTGCAAGGGGGTAGTGGCAGCCTGGGTCATGCTTATGTTCTACTTGTCCTAATTTTGATGTTGAGTGTGCACATACACTGCAACTGCAGCATATCTGCTTTAGTGCCAATAATAGAACTATGAGAACTGGATGCTGATACTTAAATCACATATCTGTGGGGAAATAGGAAACATAGATATATTTAATGTAAGGAATTATGTCAAAAGGGATGCTTCACAAGAAAATACTTGCATTTCTCCATGGGGATTGTCCAGGATGTTTGTTTTAAATGGTTATTGGAGAGGTGAGAAGCCTCTTTAGTTCTTCAACATCTTGTTGAAGTTGCTTTGTGTATCTATCTACTCACATGACAAAATGTCTCTTCTGACAAGTGATACAGGAAATTAAGCAGGATGCATGAGTTTATTTTCCTGTATAATCATTATCTACTGTGGGTGAAAATACAGCTACAGCAGAGATTTAGGACTCTACAATTCAGTTCTTCAATTATGGCTTATCATTTTCAGTTTAGTGTTTATGTAATATCATTAGTGCACCTGCTTTTAAGCTTAATCCAGAAGATACATTTCCCAGAGGAAAAATTATTTTTAACTGTCTGCTCTTAAGTAGTATTTTAGTTCATTCTTTACCAGAGGTAGATCATGTTAAAAAGAGAATTCAAATCCTCAGTTAAATCCTAGGTTATGACTGTATGCCTAGCAGTGCTACTGTATAAGCATAAACAGTTTTCCTTTCTTGATTTCCAGATCTAGTATTGAATGCATGTCAGTTTTCTCTTAACATAAAATGTAAATCGCAATGTCAGCTCCAGCTGAAATACCATCTGACCTTATACATGGAGTATTTTGGAGGGGTTTGAAGTCTAAAGGGAAACCATAAAAGCAGCACAACGGTGGAAAAACTAACACAGTTGGAATAGTACATTAGTCTTAGAAAAAGAATGGTATTTTCTTTTGTGCACTGTAGTAGTTCTGCAGATAAGAGGTACCAGACCTCATGTCTTCTCTTAGGAGTGAATGGAGCTAACCTCAATTCCTAGTGATACTCCTGTCTGCATAAGATACATTCCATCCAAGACAATTTGTGCTATCTTTGCCTTTATTTTAAATTATGCACAACTGTGAAATAATGGAAGATCCCTCTTTAGTGGTTGAATCCCTCTTTAGAGATAAATGGTTGTACTGTAGTATTACGTGTTTATAATACAATATATTACATGTAATGTTCTGGTATATGAACCTTCTGGGGTAAAAGCTCTTGCTACAAATAGAGAAAGTACTTACTATGGCAAGTATTCCTTATGCTTTATCTGTGTAACAGAAGCTCGGCACAGTGTAAGACAATCTTCTCTTTTATTCTTCTTAAAAAAGCCATGTTTCATACTTCTGTTTTTTGATTCACACTGTTTTTTTTTTTAAATTGAGGAATGTGAGATTTGACATCAAAAATGTCAAATTGCTGGTGTGGATAGTAGCTCAGTAAAAAATTGAGTCAGTTTCATTCACCCCAAATTCTTCTTTTAGATATTAATTACTCCTCCATTGGGGAATAAGTAATAGGGGCCGAGTGCCTTTTACAACTGGCATGCACTCTACACCATCAGGCAGCATTAAAGTTGAAAGGTTTTAGATATGCACTAATGGAGTAATTTATCTCTACTAATATTTTTAGGTTCCTTTTCTGTGCAGTGACAATGAAAAAGAACCATCAGAGAGCAGTTCCTTCTATCCCTTGGAAACCTCTTTTATGCCTTATCTGTCTTGGACTAGGAAAGAAATATGAACAATTAGCCTACACGTAGATTTTTATTCTTTTTTAAGGCACAGATAGAAGTTGATGATAAGTGTTGAGCATGGACTGGTGTCTTGGGCTCTTGGACCTGTGCAAAACTTCTTTGTTTAGTCTCAAACTCACACCATTGGAAGTTTTTTAATATTTTTGCACTTCGCTTCTCAGTCTTGAAAATTGTAACAGCCTTACTTTGTGTTTTTCTCTTGTTGTCAGTCTCATCTGTTTAGATGGTTGGGTTTTATGGTAAGGGTCTTTGTTGCTGCATTTTTAGCAAACTCTTGCACTGTTCATCTGATTTCACTTGTTACGGGGGAGAAGAACTCCAGCAACTCCAGCTGTGTGAGGCTCTGATAGAGAGATTTAAGTAAAAATAATTGGGAAGGTGATAGATTGCTTAGTGCAAAACCACAATTTTCTGGCAAGGTTTTATCAATCAGGATTATTTAAATAATAACCAAGCAATGTTTTTAAAAATATATCATTTTTTCACCCTAGTCATCAAGTAGACGGCAACATCCTTTAAATAAACATCTTTTCAAACCTTCAACTTTCATGACATCTCATGAACCTCCAGTTTATATGGATGAAGATGATGACAGATGCAGTTTCCACAGCCATATGGATACTGTAGCAGAAGAGGAAGTATCGGTATGTCATTCAAATCAGAGGATGTCTTGCTTACTCTCATTTGACCTTGTTTAGTGAATAATATGAGGCTTAGACATTTTCATTATAAAATAAATATCATCAAGAAAGTATTAAATTGTAATAACATTCATGAACCATTTTGAATTAATAGAAAGGCTTCCAATAGCAAAATATGTAGGAAGTCTGTAAAAGAAGTCCTACAAACAGTTTTGTCCTAAGATAGCTCAAAGTTTTAGTTGCCTATTTTCAAAAAGTGATCTACGATTAGATGGGTTATAAAAATGTAAACTATATAGTTGGGATTCTGGTCAAAGATATGTTTTAGAAAAGTTATGTAGAGCTCTGGTAAAATTCAAATGCTATTCATTGCTTTTTGTTGCCTTTTACTCTCTGCATTAATTATGGATTTTGTACAATCCACTTCGAAGTGTGAACTAACAGACTGACTTGTCAATCAACAAGCAAATTTGTGTATTCTTAGAGGCAAATTCTGGTAGACATCCTAACACAGTGAATTCCTACATTGTGGAGTGTGCTGCTTTCCTAATTTATCGCATGCAATACTACTGTAAGAATTTAGGCAAATATCATTCCCCTTTCCACAAAGAATCATAGAGGGATAGATCCTACTGCTGGTATGCTGGGCAAGTGTCACAGCTGGTGGGAGTCACTGTGGTTTTCCTGTGCTCTGACACCTTCGGTGTGAAAAGCTTGTTGCATGACAGAAATACTGAGGCCACCCGCTCCAAGTCCATTCACTTTCTTTATTGACTTTTTTGCCTGCACTTCCTTAATTATTATATTTACTCATCTGTTTCTCAGTCCTAAATCTCATTGTCACTCACATTCTGAATTCTCTCTCTGATGGTCTTTTAGTTTATCTACAGACATTGCTGGTAACTTCACATATTCCAGTAAGAACCTTAAAGGGCCTGGAAAGCAAAAAGCATATTACAAGAGGTGCCGTGGAACTGTTTTTGAGCAAACATGCTTTTGTTCTGTATTGCTTTTAAGTACATACTTTCTGGTTTGAACAGTTTTCTAAAACATTTTGGTTTTGCATGGTGTTCTAGCTCAAAAATATGAGCACCATAAATCAACTGCAATTTATTCTAATTGCTCAGAGGTTGCTGTTTCACATTTTTGCAGTGATAATGGTGGACTTGTACTTCCTTCCCCCCACCTTTTTTTTTTTAATTTGGTATAATCTTTTCTGTCTTCACTAGTGCAGCATTTCCAGATGGATATATTTGTGATTTGAACTAATGTAGAAAGACACAGGTGAGCTCAGTCACAAAAAGATCCCCATTATGAATGCAAAATGAAAGCAATTTGGAAGCTAAAAAGGCTTATAAACTATATTCAAAATGAATGTACAGGGTTCTATTCTAATGTTACAAGTCAGGTCTCTTAACAACAGTCACTGTATTGGGGAAAAATACTTTCCATCACGGTGCAGAAGAAATGCAGTGTGGCAAGAAAATTAGGGATCTTTTGACTTCACAGTGGAATTAGAAGGTGCTGTTCCTGTGTAAAGACAAAAGATTTTGCCTGAATATTACCAGTCAGCTTGACTGGCATAGCTATTCCTGAAAAATTATATTTTGGTAGAAATGAGTTATTTCCAAGTGAAGACACACTATTCCCAACAGAGTTAATTTACTTTTCAGTTATGATTTCTTAATTTTGTGAATAGTCTAATTATTCTAGGATACAGCTACTTACTATTGCAGAATGAATTGTCCACACAGGGAGCTATTAAAGCATACTGTGTTCAATATACAGTTATTTTGTGACAGGCAATTTTTGTCAGAAAAACTTGAGATTTGCATAGAAGGTAAATCTGTGTTTTATATTAAGAGAATGTAGCTTATCACCACACAACTGAATCATGTCTTTTGACCATAATTTTTCTGCACATTTGCAGTCTAGTCCTTTATATAGGTTCCTAATTACAATTAAATAATTGATAAGGCCTTTGGCAATTTAATACTAAAGTGCAAGACTCTTTCCCTCACTTCCTTTAATAAACTTACTGAATAATACAGAATCTGCAGTCTTCACAGATTCTTAAAAAGAAATTTTGCATTTAGGCTGCATTAAAAGAATTTTAATTACTCTCTTATAGTTGTTTTCCCTACCTGTACATTCCTGTTGGTGTGGGATCTGAAAACTGCTCTATGTCAGTAAAGACTCGTCATCTTTGAAAACAGGTGACACCTTCCAAGTGTAGCTGCTGCAATAAAATAGTTGTCTTGAAAGGAGCATCTGAATTAGAGCTTCTGTTCTTTCATACAGAGAAATCCTCAATCCTTGTT
>VWZD01007409.1:1274667-1381698 GCA_013396695.1 Sakesphorus luctuosus | reverse complement strand
GGAAACTAGATGAGAAAACAAAGAAATCACGTGTCTATTGGAAAATAGAGAACCATTTGCTGTAAATCTGGCACAACCCATAGGGAGACAAACTTCTTCATGATTTACGGAAAATAGCAATCTATTGTTTCTCTACTGTTAGGAGACAGTAAAAGGATGAAGAAGTTGCATAACTTTCAGTCATGGAATAGTGCTTCTCATCAATTTTATTCTTACAAGTAAAGGTGAGAAGTTAATACTGTTAAGATTGACTGTCTTCAAATAAAAAATACATCTAATAGGAGCTTGGTACTGTCTTGAGTTTATGGGTCTTTTCAAAATCTGAGTTTGAAAAGTCTTTAACCTGTAAAATAGTGTCATTTGTTTTTAATATTTTCACAGCTTTGAAAGTACTTCAGGACAGTGTTCATAACTATCCTACAAATAGTGCACATCCACACCATTCCACAGAATAGGAAAGAGAAAGGTCAAATAAATTGATAAAACTGATCTGAAATTGTAGTTCTCAAGTACATTTTCTGTTGCCCAGTTTCTAGAACTGAAATAAACTATCTCTATCTTAAATGAAGGCTTCCTCTTCTCCTACAGCTGCCATTTTGCTCAGTGTATGGACAAGTGGATTATATGCAAATTGCCTTTGGACATCTAAGATGAGAAATTAAATTTAGGCACTGCTCTCTCCTTTATACTATAGCTAAGGTCTTCACCAGAAGAAACTTGTTTATAGGATCATATGGGTTTTGTTTTAATGCAAATAATAAACTATAAATAATAGAAAATAAAATGTAAGATAACTGTATGCAGTTTTATGTCATTTTTAAAAATACTTTCCCGGTATGTTAAACTATATTACCATTATTTTCTCAACCATTATTAATCATACTGATTTATGGCACAAATATATGTGTTACTAGTTACTATATTCCTAAAATAAGAATATTTCTGTTTTGGTTTTTTTTTAATCTTGAACAGGATGAAGAGAGTATTCCAGTAACATATCGAGATCTACCTGAATATAAAGAACTGTTAGAATTTAAAAAATTGAAGAAACAAAAGCTCCAGCAGATGCATGCAGAAAGTGGGTTTGTGCAGCATGTGGGGTTCAAGGTGAGCGTAAGGATATTCTTCTGTTGTTTAGAGGCATTTGGAAGCTTTACAAGAGAACGTGGTTTGAATTTCCTAAAAAGATTTTGTTTTGAACAGTAGGTTTGGTTCCTTAGTTCTTGTTCACTGTGTCTGCTTTCCCTCATTTTCTTTAATAAAAACAGCCCAGGTAATTCACTCTTTCTGATAGCTCAGGTTTCACTGCTGTTATATGGAAATGGAATAAGCATTCTCTCTTTTCCTCACTGTATTATGAAAATACAGCTTGTATTAGAGCCTTGTTAATTCATTATAGAATTCCATTTGGCACTACATTGTTTTAACAGTGATTCATTAATGATAATTCTCTGATTGAGTGTGGAGTTATTTTGTCTCCACCTGAGGCCAAAGGGACAAAGATTTTGAATCACAGTAATAGATTAATATTTTTTTTCTTTTGTAGCAACTTCACAATCCTATCAATAGCTCACAGAAACTGAAGCAAGGACACCAAACAATGTTTACATAAAATTAAGAAAATAAACATTAAGTTAAACCCATATGTTATCCCAGTATCAACCATTAATAGGAGACATGAAAGAAAGAGCATTCTTGAAATTAATATTTTTCTCAGTAACTGCTGGAATTTTCTTCATATTGTGTAGTGCTATGCAGCTGGATTTATTTTTTAATACACATATGTAAGAATGCAAAGATTCTCAGTTTAAAGTTCAGTTCAAAATGACTGTAAAATTAAGACAGCCTTTTCAGTTGATATTGACAAACTCAATCAAGTTGTTAAACCAGCAAGGTGCTTTCTATTTTTGCTGGCTTTAGCTAGCATGGTCTGTTTGGTGTTTGTTTTGTGTGGATTTTTAAGTAGCATTTTCTTTCCCCCAAAATCAAAACTTTAATCAGGCAGACCAGACTCTTAGGTAACAAACTAGTTGCTTTTGCTACATAAGATTATTCTGAGAAGTAAAGTGATGTCAAGCATTTGAAGTTTGCAAGTTTCTTTACATTTGCATTTGATTGTATTATGCATTATGGTAAGCTATGAAGTGAGGTGATTATATACTGTTTTCCCTCAGGAGTGCTGCCTTGCTCAGTCCTTGGGCTGGACCGACCTCACCTAATAAGCAACCATTGAGAACAGCACTGGTTCTGCATAGCCTTCACCTCATTTACTACACATTATTCAAACTCTGCTTTGAATACTGAATTATTGAGTCCCTTGTGGGCTTTTTATGGCTTTCATCATTATAATATCAGAGCAATTTGCAAATACTTCTTTTTTTCATTAGGAAATGAAAGGCATAGTATTATTTCTGTTTCACAGGGGAGAGGGAAGCTGAAGCACAAAAATTAAGGTCAAGGGTTTTCACTGCCTTGGTTCTCTAATTCAGATAACTGGAACCAGGTTTTTTTTTTCTAAGTTTTAGGATTACTTTGAACTTGATATTTTCAAAGAATAGCTCTTTGTATGCTAAGTCCCTCCTCATTATCAACCCTCGAGCTTGGAAAGCCGTCTGGAAGGAAGGAAGGAAGGAATATAGCTGTGACAAATCTGTGTGTAAGGCATTTGTAACCCTGAGTGGATTAGTTGTGGCCAGGAACAAGCTGCTGTGCAAGTGGGTTTCACAGATACTGTGTGAGAACTTGAGATTGTGATTGAGGATGAGCTATGGGAGCAAATGCTTGTTTCCCACATTTCCTTTTCCTTTTCAGTCTTGTCTCTGCAGCACTCTTCATAGTTTAGATTTTTGAAAAGTTCTCCTTGCCTTCAAGTCCCATTTTCCTGGTTTCCTCTCTCTCTTCTATACCATGCCATTGTGAATTTTTCATCTAGTTTTGATTTTTCATTTGTACTTTTTCTCCTCTTCATACTACACTCCTCTTGCACTTTGCAGTTGTGTTGTCTCTGATTCTTTTCAAGGGACTAGTTCTTGCCTTCTTGCTCAGCTTTAGTTATAGATGTGTGTTCCCTTCCCTGAACATTTTATCCCCCTTCCTTCCCAGCTACCTGGCTTTTAGTTCTAGCCCACCCATGCAGGATGTTTATTAAAGTTCCTGAGTTGGAAGGTGCACCAGCCAGACCTCTTGTGCCCTGATCTGCAGCCCATCAGCAGCCTCCCAGCAAGCTCCACTGGTCTGGTCTTACTGCTTTCTTCTGACATTTCATATGGTTGGACTCATGCTATGGAAACATCATGTTCACGTGCTGTCACAGCAGTTCTTAAAGCCACCTGAGGATAAGCAGTGTCTGCAGGCAGGGCTGGTCTGCTTTTGATGAGCAGGATAATGTCAAGATGGAGCATTTGAGGAGTGGGAAGCAAAGCAAGAGAAACATTGATCAATCCTCAGGGCTCTGGAGAGCCAGAGGACTTCCTTATCCATGAATGCATTGTGGTCCATGTGCAATGAATTCAACTGTGTGGGCTGTCACGAGTAGACGGACACACCTGTCTGTCCATGGGGAATATTGGTGTGTGCTGTAGGTGGTGTGAGGGGCCACAGTTGCTGTTTTTTGAGTGCTCTTCCATCTGCTTCACAGTGTGATAACTGCGGAATTGAACCTATCCAGGGTGTTCGGTGGCACTGCCAAGACTGCCCTCAAGAACTGTCCTTGGATTTCTGTGATTCGTGTTCTGACTGGTGAGCAGCATGTGCTTCTACTTGTTGTCATTAGATCAAATCTCTGCTGCATAATTGCTGTGTGTGATGGAAATCTTTGCTCCAGCATAGGACACAAATCCTGTGTTGAGTAAAGTGGAAGATAGTTTAGCATGGGTTTTGGGAGATATATTTTGTAAGCAAGTTCTTGATGCATCATTTTTTTTTTTAATACAATGGACAGATAGGTTTGGCACTGTTAAATAGAAAGGGGGAATTATCCACTATCCAATTTGGTATAAGTCTGTTCATATGATCACTGTTTCTGAAAGTTAAGGAAAATATTTGACTTTTAAACTATCTTTTTCTTTTCCTTGCAGTCTGCATGAAACAGAGATTCATAAGGAAGATCACCAGTTAGAACCTATTTACAGAGCAGAGACATTTTTAGACAGAGACTACTGCATGTCCCAGGGCACCAGTTACAATTATCTTGACCCAAACTACTTTCCAGCAAATAGATGACATGGGAAGCAGATCTACCATCTTGGGTTTACTATCCTCTTTGAAAAATAACAATGGCACCATTGTTAATTCTGTGCACATTTTGGAAAGACTCTGCTTTCCCTGAAATGTCACTCACAGCATGACAGCTTCCTGGGTGTACTTGTCAAACTACAGCTTTGAGCTGTCATGGTTCTAGATCACTGAACAGCAGCTGAACATTCCTAGTGTGCAGAAGGTTTCACTGGGAGACTTTTCTCACCACATTAGTCACTTTTAGGTGGTGAATCTAAACAAAAGAAAAACATTCAAAAGGGTGAGCCAGAATTGAGAGCACACGTTAAAGACAGAGTAAATTCCAAAGGTTTTGAAGAACTTGGTTATAATGAGATCCAGAGGAGATGAAGTATTTATACAAAAACAGTTTAGTAGCTTGCAGTTTTGTTGTGAAATAGTTTTCAGCACAGTAACTGACTTCTTTAGGCAAGGTTTTAACCAATGACAGTGTTTGCTTCTAGGCTGTACTCTAAAAATACTCACTGTCTCGGCGATGGTTGGTTACAGGCCTTTATTAAATCGGAGCTGCTTAATCATGTTGACTTTCAATTTTTTAAATTTTTTTTTAAAAACCACGATGAACTCTATTTACCAACAGTGAAGCACTACAGGGGGCAACTGTGGCATTGCTTCCTTAACCAGCTCATGGTGTGTGAATGTTATAAAATTGTCACTCAGATATATTTTTTAAATGTAATGTTATATAAGATGATCATGTGATGTGTACAAAATATGGTGAAAAGTGCCAGTGCTAGTAACTGTGTAAAGTCTCTAATACTCAACATAACTCCTTTAAAATAAAATACACAGCCTTCTGCCTCTGTATTTGGAGTTGTTAGTGCAACTCATCAAAGAAAACTGCCTAATATAAATCATATATATGGTAATAATTTTTCCTCTTTTGTAGTCTGCACAAGATCCATGAAAGATTGTATTTTTATTACTATTTAAACAGTGATTAAATTTAGCCTGAGCAGTGAGCAAGGGTTCACATGCATTCTTTTATACTGCTGGATTTTGTTGTGCATCATTTAAAACATTTTGTATGTTTCTTCTTATCTGTGTATACAGTATGTTCTTAAATAATGTTCAATTGTCAGGAGAACTGTGAGAAATAAACTATGTGGATACAGTCTGTTTATATATAGAATGCTTGCTGTGACTTCCTTTCTGTGTAGTTCTGACTTTTTAATCAAGATGGAAAACATTCAAAGGACATTTTCCTACGTCATACAATACTCACTATGCAGCCTGCGAGATGCCCAGCGCCTTCCTCTGCTGTTCCTGGTACTGGGGACTGGTGGTGCTCTGCGCCTGCTTTGGCTTTGGCAGGATTAGCATTTCAGTTCTCATGTCTCACAGACTTCTTTGTCAGACCACAGAAAATTTCAGATTTTAGTAGCCTTGGTACACTGTATACCATTGTCTGAGAAGCTTTGTAATTATTGTGACATATTTTACTTAATATATTTTTTATTGAAATGTATAGCTTGTGATTCAGAAACACTTGATTATTTTATAACTGTAATAGACTTCCAGTTGCTTTGAAACTAGAATACTCAGAGCAATTAGATAGAAAACAAACTAATTTGACTTAAAAAGGTGGCAATAAGAAGGGTAATTGGCTGGCTGCACCTAGTAACTTTAATTATAAATTGATCAGTATGAGGTTTTGCAATAACTTTAGGTGTAGCTATTTTCTGCTTCAGAAAAATGTTAGTAATTTAATCTCTTTAGAAGGTAATACAGTACAGTTACTAAAACACTGAGCAAGTAGCATATCTGAATATAATCTCACATACCTAATAGACCCTAAAAAAAATAACAAAAAAACTCACATGATGTATTTAATTGGAAAAGATCCTGCTCTGAGAGGCTCTCTAATACCATAAAAATATTTTTTTCACATCATTCATGCTCTTTATAGGAAACTATGGTTGGTGAAGGTATATTATCAGGGAGAGAATCTGTGGTACTACTAATTTTCTGTTGATATCCTGGAAAAATTACTGGAATAAAATAATGAAAGTACATTACAGAAAATAGTCATGAAATTAGGATAGCTTGGAAAGAACAAAAAATCATGGTGTCATTGGAATGAGATTGGAAGCAGGATAGCTTCAAGTCTGAATCACCCAAGAAAGAAGTGTTTTGGATAAGTCCTCTTTTATTGAATATGTATAAATATTAATATTTCCCTGTGCATGCATATACAGCTATTTCTCTTGCATACTTTATGAACATATGAAGATAGGTATCTAATGCACATACACCAAATCAAGCATGGTTTTTTTTTTTAGTTTTTCCACAGAAAAGACAAGCAGCAGAGAGAAAAATGAAAGTGAAACTGTATGTTAAATAATTTTTAAAATTAGATTAAAGGAAAAAACCAACCAACAAAATAGCAGTTGATCGTTGCCTTTGTTTCCGTTCTGCACAAGTATGAGACTCCACACTTTATAATGTCTATTGTAATTAGAAATCCAGAAAACCTCCCCAGATGAATTTGCAACTTCATGGTAACTCCAGAGTATTTTACTTTAAAAAAAAACAAACTGCAGCAGCAGCTGCTGGTGTGTCAGGGCTAGTTTAGCCAAACCTGCCTTCTCAAGCTGATGTACTGCAGACGTCGCTGCTCACTTAATGGCAATGGGCTGGAGCTGGAGAAGCACTTCCTAGAGCATCAGAGGTAAAATGTAGGCTATAGAAGGACCCAGGAAAGAAGGAACGTCCAGGATATGAAGGATAAGAACATATGTAAAACAGACCCTTAAAAATAATTGAATTAGCATTTACAGGGCAAATGCTAAGGAAGAAAACGAAATGGAAGAATCTGCCCTGACTGGAAAAAGGACACTCTGTAAGCATGCTGATTTGAACTATATTTTCAAGTCATGTACTGTGCTTTGAAAAGGATTAAACCCACATATACTGTAACAGAAATCATTACTCCTCATCTTTGTACGTTTTATTTGTATTATGTCTTCATTACAAGAAAGGTAACTTTAAAAATGCAAATCTGCTGCAGCAAGTACACCTTTGACAGTACGAGCAATCATGCAACCCACTTTCACTGTAAATTCATCCAGAAGTTCCAGTAAGAGGATGCAATTACTTTACAGGAATGTCAAACAAGCTTTTATTTAGCTGTCAGTATACCAAAGAAATGCCACAATATTTTGGTTAACACAACAGAAATACAATATGACTTTTACAGACTTTTTTGCAGTTATTACAGTTAAATGATTTACTAAAGATGCAAGCAGCATGAATCAAATAATCCCTGACATTCTCCCTTTCTGTTGGTTTCCCACCCCACCAGACCACCCGCCCCTCCCAAATTTTGGCAATGCCAATACGAGACAACAGATGATGTAAATTTTGCATTTGAAATACTTCCCAAGTATGAATTAAAGATGACATGATACATTCTGGCTCACAGTCCACTCTACATGTAGACTTTAATAGTTATAGTTCAACTGCTGTTAATATGGATCATTACTGGATCACACATTTAACTATACAATACAATCATTATTCTCACCTCAGTTCACAAAACTGGGAAGTCAGTTTCAAAATCCTACAATTCCCAGCAGAAGACAAGACTGTCTCAAAAATGGTGTTTGCTCCACAATAATGGATTGACAGACTTCCACAATATTAACTGTATCTTCAATTAATTTTTCTCCTTTTTGTAGCAGTGTTCTGGGCATGTGTGAAAAGCTTAACTTGTACCTTAACTAATGCCAGCTGTCTTACAGCTGCATGTGGTACAGAGAACAGGCTTCAGCCACTAAAGCCCAGGAACAAGCTGTGACACCACAAAATTTGGAAGTGTTAATGTAAATAACTGATGGGAAAATCAATGCAGTGACTTTAATGTCAGTGTGCTGAACAGTGCAAGAGGTGGTTGGAGAATTCACTGCTGGCCAGGTACTGTCTGATTTCCCATCAAATGTATGTGATCATGAAATACAAACCAGAGCTGCCGTCCTTCCTGCTTTGAACCCGTGAACAGCAAACAACCAAGAAAACAAACCACAGTTCTTAGAGTGGGGTTAGCAAATGGACCATTTTCTATTGAGTGTACTGTCAGAGAAAAACGATTTCATCTAGAATAACATACCACATGCACAAGTGCCAGGTACCTCTCAAGAAAGCAGTATTGCTTTGACCAGCACTGTAATCGTGGCTGTCAGTGCATGTGAGGGGTGGCTGTGCACACACCATTACACACCATTACTGTGTTTCTGCTGAAAAGGAAAATGCTGCCTCTTCCTTTTTCAGAAAAGAGTCAATTGTTTTGCAGATTTCCAGAAAAACATCCTCCTGCGTTCCTTCTGCATCAACCTGTGAAGCGGGAAAAAAACATTGTTTTTTAATGTTAAGAATTATCTCAGAATCTAAACATTGGCACAAACAATTGGTCCAATATAAAGTGAAAATTCCTCTGTTTCATGTTAGAAGCTTTCTAATGTGGATGAGCAGCTTCCACAAACCAGTCACTTTGTTTACACAGATTTATGTAAGAAAGTTCTGCAGGTTCCATCATCTGTAGCAAAGTACATTAATCAAATGAAGGAGCTTAAGCTCCTTGTCCTAAGTACTCGTGTTTTAAAATAAAATTACACCTTTGATATACAGAACAGTTTTAAAGGTTCTTTGCCCGTCTCCAACCTGTCGAGGCCCTTCTGAAGGACTGCACAGCCTTCTGAGGTATCAGCCCCGAAATTTGTGTGTTTCTGTGCATTTGGAAACTTGGTGAGCTGGTTCTGGTTTTATGACATCCTCTGGGCAACACATCTTTTATAGGGGCACTGCTTTTGTGGTACAAGAACTCCCTTTCATTGAGGAAATTTTTTTAACACCTCAAAGATCCAGTTTTTTGTTCACGTTATTTTTCATGACTGTACTTCATAAAAAAAAAGGCCAATGTACTTTCCTATTGTGAGGAAGAGAGAGCTGCATTTCAGCAAAGAAGAATTATATTTGCAGCCAGTGATACTTCTGTGTGTTCCCTGGAAAATGTGAGGTAGCACCGAGCTGTTCTGAGGAATGAGTTTCACGCCCGTCCCGTGCAGTGAGTGCCACGCAGGTCATTACTTGAGGAAAGAGAGCTGTCTTTTGCCCTCACAGTAGTGACAGAAGCAGCTTTCACACTGTCTGCGTACACCACACAGATGTATCTGCTGATTACTCCTTTCCTCAAATGCCTCCTGAGAGTTTGGTCTCTCCCCAAAAGCTTCCTTTCTGCTTCTCCATGTTTAGTCTTTCATGCTTGCATGCCGTGGAGTTTGCACAAGAGTAAAAGGACCCATGATGACTTTGTTGAAGGCCCTTTCTCTAAGCTGTGTGCTGCATTTTCATCTCAAAGTTGCTGGCCAGGATGCCAGACAATTGTGTTCGAAGGGGACATTCCTGACCATCAAACTTTCTGCCACTTCTTTGTTCTGTGGGAGAATTAAAGGAGTCTCATATTCAAAAATGGTGTTTTTTAAATAGGCAAAAAAATCCCACTCAGATACAGTGTTGGCTTGCAGCCAGCTCCTGTGCAGCCTGCCTGCACTCCGTGTACATTTAAGTCCTGTGTGGGAGTCAGCAGCTGCTCCTTTCAGAGATCCAGCAAGGGGCTGCATTCACACTCAGAGCTTGGTTTCACTCTCGGTGGCATCCGCAGATGCTGCAAAGTTTGGTCCCTGTTGCATCCTGCCGGAAGTGCTGGCACATCTCACCGCTCTGCTCCACACACAGCAGTTCCAGCACTGAACAACCAGCCTGGCCAGCCTTTCAGGAGCCATGCCTGCCTGGGTGCAGCCCCCTCGGACTCGCTGCAAGGGTCTCACAGTCTGAGCTGAACTCCCCTCCCCTCCCGGCAGCTTCCAGAAGCGCAGTTCTCTTGCCTCCCCTGCTCTCTGTCACGGTGGTGTTTGCTGAAGCTGCTGCTTTTGTGCACTGCTGAAGCAAACACATGCTGGAATAGTTCATGAAGCAGCAGCTCATGCCTTAGAAGGGTCAGTTCTCCAACAAGGGCTCCATGTCTTTGAGCAACTTTCTATGCCATGAAGACAAAGGGGTTAGAAGTGGGTACTTACTAGTAGCAAAGAGAAAAGGAGAATAGTGAACTATTCTGGACCAAGTGCCTACCTTCTCCAGCTACAAGAAACCCAGCAACTCCCATCTCAGCTGCTATAAAACAGCTTGTTTTGCCTGTTTCATCTGCCGAGACACCTATTTTTATAGGGCTATCCCACAGGATATATACTTCACACAGGGGAAAGGCCACAGCCATGTCAAAGTTCTCTTGTCTGATTATGTATTTTTATTATCTCTTTACTCCATAAACATATAACACTGTATAATTATTCTAATCTTATCAGCACTGCTGATTGCCACTGGCTTTTTGGTGGCCTCTTCTCAGGTCTAGATCTAAGGAGTTGGGATGAAGAACTAGCTTTGTACGCATGGAAATTGCCACCCTTTATGCCAGGATGGAACACTGACTTCCTAACAGCAACAGTAAAATATGGATGAGCGTGGCTAATGACAGCCTCAGTGCTTCCCATGTTGGCGTCCTGAATAACAAAGGCTCAATTCATAAAACTAACCTAATGTTGCGGCAAAACCCAACTTAATGTGACAATAATTCACACCGAGTACTACAGTAATTCAGGGACACTCTCAGCAGCTCCAGAGTGAAAACTGTATTTTTCTTTCTCAGAATATAACAAACCTCATAAATTAGGCCTGTTTTCAAGGTTAAGGCTGGCTTCTCATAAAAACAAGATCCATATAGTTTTCCATAGTGCTTCCAGTTTTGAAAGGCAGTTATGGCTTTAGGTAACTTCAAATACAGAGAAATTTCATGAGCTCATATGAAAAATGACTGCAGTGGCCATCCCCACAATGTTGCTCCTTTTGTCATTAAAATCAGCCAATTAAGTTTTCTGTCAACAAATCTCCAGTTATTGTCGGTTTTGGAATTGAGAACCCTAAACAGAACCTGACTGTTTGCAGAGAGGATGGCTGAGGACAGACTGAGACTCTGGAATAAACTCACTAGTTAGAAGCTTCTTAGTGAAGGTCAGTCAAGTTCAGCTGTGTTGTCACTAACATTCACGTCTTTGTCATTAAAAAGAGTGTTCAGAAACCTCCCTGAGACTCTGCAGGACCTGTTTCTCAGAACAATGGACCAAGCTGTCTGGAAATCCAATGAAAACATGCTGCCCTGAGACCTATTCACATTAGGCATGAATTTTCCACTGTTTTATCTATAACCCCCTGCTAATGTTCCTGATGTATCTTTCTGGACTGGTGTCTCATCTAATGGGCCACAATCCACCAAGGAGGTGACACAGAAACACTTGCTTCTTTGTTCCCCACAAACTTATCTACCGGGGTTAATGGGTCTCTGACAGCCTTTCAAGAGATGGAAATAAATCACATATCTACTCTCACTATTACCATTGATTACCCCTTCTCTAAAAGGAAGTAGGCATTTGCCCCTCTCCAGACACACTTAAAATGGGATCAGCATGAGAAGGCTCACAAGTGGAAGACACTGAGAGGGTCGATGATCTTTCATAACAGCTATGGAAAATGTGACTTCAACTGATTAATTTAGAAAGAAGCAGTAGAACAACACTGTGAAAAAAAATCATTAAAAAAACCAGAAAAATGCACTTTTGTTGAACTTTGTAGGCTAAACTTTCATAGTGCATGATCTGAAACGATGGAAGTTTTTTGGACACCCTTAGTCCTCTGCTCTGGACTGCTTTAGCTTATTTGTTACACTCATGCCCCTTTTCCTCAGATGATTTTGAATAGGGAACTTGTACTTAAGACACCTACCAAGTGTCTTATGTCAGCTAGGTAGGATCAGTGTTGTCTTCCTTAACTACCAATGCATTGCTCTTCTCTATTACTTATTACCCTCCTACAGACTGTCACTCGGAAAAAGCTTTAAAAGATGAGTCAGATATTAAAACCAATCATTTTTTCCTCCCTTTCTTCCCAGTTGACAGAGGGCCATATATTCAAGGGGATTTACATTTATCCATGTCAAAACACAAGTAGGTGTCTACTAAATTTTCAGATACACATTTCTGTCCAGCTGCCTTGGAAATCACTCAGAAATAAATTTTAAAACCTGACTATTACAGGTACCATGGTGCATTTTGTTTAATTTCATTTCATTAATCTGAAACATATGATTCACACAGAACCAGACAGCTTGCAACTGGTGTTTTTGTGAGTAGTGCTTTCAGCCCTTGCAGTTCCAGTAGAAGGTCTTTATTGAGAAGCAGCCACTTGCTGTCCTTAGCAATAGGTGAGTGTTGTCTAACTGACTAAGAAAGAAATTATGGAATATTAAACTAAATCCCCAAAATACGATTTTAAAAAATGTTAATTCAAAAGTTTCTAGCTTATTATTCACAATGACCTTACCTTCCAGAACACAATTTAGAAACTTAATGCCTTAGCGGAAAAGTGAGCAGAGGGCACTTAATTCTTCAGTTAGTTCATCTTCTCTTTCAAATACATTCCTGAGTTACATCACAGTTCTTCATCTCAGCAGGGTGGCTGGAAGGATCACTGTTATTTATTCCTGTCAGGTTCACAGATGTTTCATCTGCACCCAGTCTCCACCCTCTGTGCATGCCTCCTGCCTCCACTGCTGAGCAGAAACACTGACAGGTAATCTTGGCCAAAGGGAAATTTCAGACAGAGCCTGATCAGATGCCTCTCATGGCATCACAGCTTCATGAGGTCCCTGTTCTCATTCAGAGGTCAGCAGAATGGAAAAATGTTCCAGTCCAAATATCGTATTAGTTAGTTATAAATGCACCTCTGCAAGTAACTCCAGGTTTAGAGAAGGTCATAACATACTCAAGGATTAAAGTGGGAATGCTGTTACAACCATATACCTTTGTCTCTTCTGTGCAAGTAAAGCAAGGAGAGAATTGCTAATGAGTGCAGAAGAAGCCAGGTCAGACTTGAGCCTGTCTGTCTCCACTGTGTTTATCAGGCTCCATCCAACCATGACTTAACTCCTGTTCCAATGCACAGGGAGGAAAGCTCGCTTGGCACTGTACTCTCAGGCACACTTTGATGAGGTGTGACAGATCAGTTCCTCCTCTGCTGAGTGCTCCAGCCAGCATCTAATTCCCACACCAGACCTTTTGCTGGCCTTATGCCCAGGACTGAATTTCACATTTACATATTTAATCAGCCTGTTTAAAGATTGAAAACCTTTTGACTGGATAGGACAAGTTAAATACATACCACTGTTGCCATGTGCTGTTCCCAGTCTGTGGACAACTTTGTCCAGCCCTAAATATACCTAAAGTGGAGAAATCAAATGACACTAATACGCCAACCCTATTTTCTTCTTAAACAAGTCTATTTCTGATTTTCTTTTCTGTGGCAAAGCAGGAGCTGAGTGCTACAGCAAAGCCCTACAGGACCTGATCACTTACACAATTAAGCACTATTTCACCTCAGATTTAGTGGTACTTAGTCACACACTGCAATAAGCTGGCTAGAAAAGGTTAATGCTGAATATTCATGGCAGTTAGTGGGATTCAGTCTAACACTCCTTAAAATCTTGACATCCACTCCTTTGATGCTACAGAAAGTGCATTGCTGCAATCTCAAGGGACATAAAGCTCACGTGGGCCTTTCACTGAAGAGCTGCTTCTGTTGAAAAACCAAACCTGGGCAGGAATAACTTTACAGAAGGCAGCAACCAAAGATTCTTTTGGTTCCTTCTTCTCTTCCTCTCTTAAACACCTTCCCTTTAGATGCTTTGGCCATTGCTTATCCTGGGATCACAGACTGATCTGGATCTCCAAATGTCAACTTCAGGAAGGCATCACTTCCTGAAGCTACTGCATCCCACTAGCTTTGCCTAAGAAAGGGCACAAGACTGATCTGTAGTTACATGAAGATCCATGGATTATTTTAAAAAAATCCATGAATGTAGATGAGAATTTATTTTCAGGGGTCTTCAAATCAGCACCTGTAAATTAACTTCAGTGGCTTTGGCTGAGATGGATTAGAAAGCAAATGCATAGTTCTTTCAGTAAGAATTACAGAGGCAGCAGCAGCTCCGTGGGAGCATTAACATCTTCAGCCATCACTGGTCAATGTTGGAGAGTGATAAAATCCACTTATTACTGAACAGATTCTGAAAGCTGAAAAGATGTTATAATTCAAATGGCATGAAAAATATTAAACATGTTAGACTAGGTAAAGTCTCAATCTTCGGTGTATGTATATGATATTACAAATAACAAAAAACAAGAATGATTTTACCTTCACCCAAACAACAACAAAAAAAGTTGTCATAAGTTATATTTGATCTATTTGATCAGGAGTTATTATTGTCAGGTTTTCCGCTTTCCACCTGAATTTCCTCTCATCGTTCAGAGAACATCAGAGTGGCTGCTAATGTCAATGCTTGGCCATCTGTAAAATCTGTTACTATAAATAAGAAACTAACCCTGTGTCCTGGGAATTGTAAACTTCTCCTTGACTCTCTCCTTTCTTCAAGACATGCAGCTTTAACATATCCGTCGCTACGACAGCTTTAAAACTGTAAGTCCAAATGCCTGCCTACTCCTAATTTCCCCACATAGTTAACAGTTGCACACTTTGTATTATCTATTTCTCTTTGTTTCAAAACAGCCACTGAGCAAATCTTAACTGTTTTAATTTGTCTTTATTTTTGAAATTGTTTAGCCAAATAATGTACAGGTTTGTAAGATGTGCATTTACAGGATAATAATACAGGTTTGGGCGGTCCCATGGTGTCGTGGAGAGCGCTCCGGTTTCCGAATCCGAAAGTCACGAGTTCGAGTCTCAGTACGGACCATCCCTGGCAGTTAAATGCCCCCCTGCCATCCGATCCCGTCAGATCTCAGATGCCAAGCAGGGTCAGCCCTGGTTAGTACCGGGTGCTGTAGACAGTCCCGAGGACTTCACTGTCACTGTCCAAGCTCGCCCGGTCATGGCAAATGAACCTTAGGACTTAAACGGTGGGGCCAGTTCTGCGCACGCTGTGCCTCACCTAAACAATCCACTGCGCAGGCTGGAAGGGCACAGCCATGTTGGGAGAGCCCTTCCCAAATCTTCGTTCGTGAAGATTGGCCATTAAAATACAGGTTGGAAAGAACCTCAGTGGGTCATCTAGTCCAGCCTCCTGCTCAAAGCAAGACTGGGCACTGGAAGGATGCCACTCTGCCAGGTACAGTTTGAATTGGCAGACTGTATAATTAAAGTCTTTTGAGTTAACTTATCCAGGAAAATTGCCTAGAAAGATTTCCTGAGCAAGCATTCCTTCCAGAAAGTTTTGTTGTTTTGGTTTTGGTTTCTTTTCTTTATTCTTTATTCCAGCTTTGTCCACTGCAGAACTGATAGGGAACATCTGGATAGGGAACATCAGAACTGTACTGAAGTCACTTGCCCTGTGCAAAAAAGGGCTTAGACCTACTTTTCCACTTTCACTGTAGGTGCACAGTAAACTTTAAAATAGATTCCCACAACTGTTCAACAGCTCTTGGTTAAAAAATCACTTCTCTCACCTATGAAAAATAAAATGTTAACAGACTTCTTGTACAAAAACTACACTTGCTTCTGGTCCTCGCTGCACAGGCAGCAGGGCTGAATGAAGCTTGTACCCACAGCTGACTGGGTGTAACAAGGACAGCCTTGGGAGGATTAATTGTAAAAGTCTAGCTCTGCTGAGTATTTTGGCAGTGTTCTGTAAATGCCAATAAATGACTAGCACGTACTTGTCTATATCATAAGGGTTGGGGTGGGGTATCTCCCCACTGCAATCGATAGTGGAATCCCATCTTTGAGAACAGATGTGTATTTTATTGGCCTAGTAAAAAGTGGATGAGGCAGACATTTCAATGTCTATGTTCAAGAAAAATAGGACATGTTTTTCAACCTTAAAAGGACATTTTCCATTAAAATGTTTATAAAGCTGATTTTGCAGAGCCTTCATACCCAGTGGTTCCACCCAGAAGATGGATTTATGTCAAACACACCTACATTCATCAGAAGCAAGTTCAGGCAATGCACAAACACTGTAAGAAAAGCAGTGTAGGCACTGCTCAAGTAAAACATGGCTATTTTCTAACATGCAAATATACAATGTCAGTTCCCCAAAAAACTAATGATAAGAGTAGAAATCACACATCCCGTTCTGACCCACAGACTGGGCACATCCTATAAGGAGCTAATGAGCTATCAGCTTTCAAGAAAAGACTGAATGTTTTGCACGCATGGAACTTGAGGCAGAACTATTAAGGAAAGTCCAGGCCAAGTGAAATAAGGCAGACCATGAATGCAAAATCTGTGTGAAAGTATTCAGTGTAGTTTCATTCTCTTTGGGGCTGTCACTTTCCTGATGCTTCAAAAAGAGAAACACCATGGTAGGCACAGCTCACTGGACTGGGATACTGAGACAGAGAGCTCTGTTTTCCTTTGCAATGTGCTGGGTTGGTGTGTTGTGGATTGTACTGAATTCTTAACTAGGCACATCCCTGCAATGCTGGCAACAGAGCTCCTGAGAGAAAAAACAAATAAACCAGATTATCATTCATAAGCTTAAAGATGAAAAGTAAGTGGGAATTTTTAATCTGCCACTCTACACTTTGCCTTCCGTGCACTTATTGGGGGGTCAGCAAAGGACACAAATCAGGAATCTTCATTTGTTTTTCTTAGCACTATGTCATTGACTCTGCTCTCATGTCAGGATATAGGTGCATAAATCAGCTGCATATTTCTCTTTTGGGAACTTTGCAGAGGAGAAAGGTTTGGGCTACCTGATTTGCATGCTTGCTACAGCCTCTTGAAAAAAAGATGCCATAATATTTCCAGAAATTATTATTGGATTCTTTCCTTTTTAGGACAAGACAGAGCGGCAGGACTAGATCTTTCTGTAGCTGGACATAAAGGACAGTTTGCGATGACAGAGCAGAGAAATAAAGAAAAAAAGCCCAAACATTCCATGTAAATGAGTCTACAGATGTGCCAGCAAATACATCAGCTAAGGGCACTGATGCAGTTTTTCTTGCTTCACTGTAAAGTATTGATCTATGATTAGAGAATAAAAAGAATGTTTTAAATATCACATCCTGAGCAGGTGTAAACTGAGGTAGTTAACAGAAATTAATAAAACTATGCTATTTTTTCCAGCAAAAAGGTCTTTCGTGTATGCAGATCTGTTTTATTTCAGGATATACACTGTCAGATTTGTAAATTTAACTAAAGGGTTTTGGACTAACATAATCTTTAATCCTAATTCTGAAAGCCCTTAAAGAGAAGTAAATCCTAATACTTAAAGAAAAGCTTTCCAGAATCAATATTTAATAAAGGACTCTATACAGATGAAGTACTGATTCAGGATGTATTCTCAGATTAAGGATAAATCTGTGGTTTTAGTCTTTCAAACTCCTTCTGTGGAACTCAGAAGTTTGTAGAAGCTGCAAACAAACTGGGGAAGATTAAAACAAGAACAAACTGGAAGTGTGGAAACAGTTCATAAATAGTGTTGTGACAGTATTTTCCAAATACTACTTATATAACAGAGGCAAAAAGCAATATTTTAATTAAAAAGGTCAAGCAATTTACCTTGCATAACTGTGTGTTGCTTTCATAGTATGCAATCAGAGGTTTTGATGCTTCGTAATAGCTTTCAATTCCTTCCTTGATGGTCTCAGCACTATCAGAGCTTTGACTGCTCTGATTCCTCATCAGAAGGCGACTGTTCATGGTTTCTGCAGAGCAGTCCAGGCACAACACGAGTTTGGGTTCCCCAATCTAGAGACAAAGACAAAAGTTAAGTATTCAAACCACTGGTCTGGTGAAATTGATTCTGTCTGGATAATGCTAAAAGAGTCATCAAGAAATTTATTAGCAAATAGTATTTGTCTTAGCAGAAATTATGCTTATTAACAAACACCTCTCATTGTAGCAGCACTCAGAAAGCCCAGTATTCAGGATCAAGGCTGTGCTTGACTGGGCTCTATGCAGAGAGATAACGAGAGATGATCTGACAAATTCTGGCTACTTGGACTGAAGATCATCAGTTCATTACTTACAACTGTTAAATAAAAGTTTGATGCAAACCCTACAGGACTTATGGAATACTTGACATAGTTTTATGTTTCTAGCCTTTGTTTTGTTCCAATCTGTGAAAAGGGAGTGATAAAATATAGCTTAAAATTTCAAGACCTGGTAGAAGGAAATGTCCAATTTAAAGTATTCCCACTTGAAATGGAAATGAATAACAACAGACAGGCTCAGAAACACCATCAAATGTTCACCAGAATACATCCTGTGAATTACCTGTCACACAGTGGTTTATGTCATTATTTGCAGTGTACCTACATTATTACCATCCATGGCATAAAGGAAGGATGTGATATATTTCTCTGAATTTTCAAACTAGTAAGTGATTCCCAGAGTTCATGAGAAGCCCACCATTTATGGCTGTTTGGCTAGTGCCAAACTAGTTGTGAGGGAGAGTCTGTCCTTTTCTATAAAGAAAATAAATACAGATTTATTTATATTCTTAGGCCTGGCAAGGACAGTAAGTAACTGTCTCTCTCTACATTTGATCATAGATATCACAGTACTTTATGGGTAAAAAAGAACTGGCAAAAAAGAGAAAAATGTTTTTTATAATATTTTAGGAGAGAGCCAAAAGTTCTAAACAAATCCTCATTGTTCTTTCCCTGAAACACTGAAAAATATGCGTCTCATTTAGCATAAATCTTGCAATACGCTCTGTCATGCACCCTGCTCAGGCACAGTACTCTCTGACACAAGGGTTTGTCTGAGCAACAACTGCTGGGCTGAGTCCAAAGGGATTAACTCCACTCTTATCAAGTAAAATATAGGTGTTACAGGATCAGTGAAAAATAATGTGATAAGTTTTCCATGCAGTTATGTAAGAAAGACACTCTCAGTCTTCTCATTCCTTCACTTTCTGGCAGCAATTTGGAGAGCACCTTTCAGGAGAAAGTGAGGAGCCTTGAAAAAAGACAACTGTTCTTCATACTTGTGACCATTACAAAATTGTATTTTCACCATGGTTACAGCAAAGAAAGTCTAAATGACTGATACATGGAAATTGCCATTGTTACCTTTGTTGACAACCCTTAAAGGAAGAAATATCCCAAAGGTAAATATTTCATGTCAGGCCTTCTGCATTTGACTGAGGATGTCTGGATTGTGTTGACCTTTCTACAACCTTAATGACTTTCTAACAGAAGCTGAAGCCAAGGGATTATGTTGGACAGTTCAATGACAGACTTTTATCTACCCATTTTTTTCACATAGCCCAGAAACCATTAATGCTATTAACAGTAGCAGCAATGGGTTTGGGGATTAAAAAAGCCAACAAGGCAGTTTTAATAGTGCAAGAGACACAGACAAATTAAAAAATATGCGGGCTTCATTCATGATTTAATGGATGCCCTTTTTGTATAACTGGACTAGGATAGTGAGAAGTTACTTCCTCACAGTTTCATGTGTGGAATTCCATGGTCTGTTCTAAATTACAATAGACTAAATGGGGAGTGATTCCTTTCATCAGCTACAATCATTTCAGCACCTTAAAATAAGGATATGAAGAAGAATACTGACTGATAGGATCAGATAACTGTATCCTGCTTGATAGACAGGGTCTCATTTGCTTTGGAAAAATCTATATGGTTTTCTTAAACTTTTCAATATTGCTTTATCTGGAATTAAAAACATTACAGAAATGTCATTATTCCAAGTTAAAAACTACACAAAGTGAAATTAACACCCTGATCAGATACTACAGCAATTTTTACTACTGTTTTGTTTTTGTACTGTTTTGTTTTGGGGTTTTGGAGAGTTTTTTGGGTTTGTTTTGGTTTTTGTTTGTGTGGTTGGTTTTTTGGGGGTTTGGTTTGGTTTTGGTTGAGTTTGTTTTTTTTTTAATTTCTATTTTCCCAACACAATTTAGCTTAAATAACACATGCTGTTGGGACATCTGCAGGAAGCCAAATAAGTCTAATGTATCAAGTCTTGACTCTGTCTTACAGGGTACTTTCCACCTGGTGATATGGAACTTATAATTTAGTAATGTTTTCCACTTGTCACCTAGCAGAAAGACCAAGGAGGGAAAAGAGATCTGTGCTTCTCTAGAATTATGCCTGGGTGAAAGTGCAGTTTATCACAGAAAGGAACTGGGCAAAACTGGCTGGAGAATAAGCTGTTTCTACATAACTCATTTGGTTTATGAGTCAAAGCTATCAAGCTTTGAAGTATAAGCACTATTCTTGACGTCTTCTAAATAGAACAGCTCTTTTTAAACAATTATAATGCTTTTTACAGATCGTGTAGACATGTAGCATTATTCATCTGTACTTTGCTGCCCTTAATTAATAAAGCCTGATGCACAGCTCTTTTCATTCAATTACAATTTAGGAAGAACTTCACATTGTCCTTTAGAAAGAACTACAAAGCATTATCTCAATAATGACTTATTTAAAAAAATTTCACAGTGTTACGGAGGAGCTCACAGCCAGCCAAATCCACCCTGGGAAAAGTGAAGTGGATACATGGAACAGGGGTGACTTAGCACAGTCAAAATGATCACTTGAGGTCCTTGTATTTCACTCCAAGTGTCAGAGGCAGCTCAGGACTACAGGATCTTTTGCTGCTACAGTGTCTACAGGAACTGAAAGAGGCTCTGCTTTTGCACTGGATTCATCAAGTCTTAGTTGCCTGGCAATGCCTCAGTCCAGGACACTCCAGCCTCTAATTCCTACTTCATAACATAGACTAGTGTTCACAGGACATGGCATGTATGCCTGCCAGAAAAGCAGCACTGCTGAAATAGTTCCTCTTTACACACAAAATGAAAGAAATGTCCAATGTCTTTTTAATTATCTACAGCATTTAGTAAAGGAACAAATAGATCAACACTTCCATGAATGGCTTGTACAGCAAATCCCATTGCCCATTATTTTGTCCAGCTTCTCATGCCCATCTCTTGCTAGGATTTGTGGTAAACAACTAAAAAAAAAGCAGCTAAAGTCTCAGGGAGAAAACAGGTGATTCACTGAAGTTTTATTACCTTTCAAACTTGTTTAGGACATTTGTGGCGTGTAATAAGATGGAATATATATTTAACTAATTTCCCTGTTTCACCACTTCTTTTTTCCTAAACCCTGGCAAATTCATTCATGGGGCTTATGTATTTTCTGCAGACTGAGAAATGTACGGCTCAGACTTCTCAGCAGGTCTTAGCACATACTGAGGCAATCGATAACTCTGAACTGCCACGCAGTCACTTGCAGAATGCTCTTTTTATGGCTATGCCACCTGTTAGTCATCACAAAAAGTAAATCTGTGTTTTGCAGTTTGAAGTGGCAGCAAGCTTTAGCAGAGCTGGCTTACTGGTAAGAAATATTAACTGTGAAGATACACACTTCCATGAACCTACATCAAATAGTGCTTAACGAGGTTTTCATAAGAAGTATAGTGCCATCCACTAGAGTCAGAAAACTGATTCTAAAATGGTGGTTTCCACTATATGTGAATTGTTCCTGGTTTGCATTACATTTGGATAAAATCAGCTTCTACTTCTCCTTGAATCTGGAGTTTGTGTAGGTAATGGCAAAAGTTGGAGTTGCTGTATGGATGGGGTGCCAAGGTTTCAGTGATCAGCAGCACAGCATTGCTGGACAGGCTCTTTACATGTCCCTGCTGCAGTCAGCTAAAGATGGGGACCCAAGCAGCACCAGAAGTACAGTTGTATCTTAACAGGAGTTATAATAGCATTAAATTTATATGGTCACCTTGCTCTCAAACTCTTCAGCATCTTTCAGCTCTTGGGGATACCCATCGATCAGGAACCCTTTTGTGTCCCCTAGCTTGGAAACCATGGCTTCTTTCAGTAGCTCTAGAACAACACCCTGTACAGAAAAGAAAGGGAATTACTTGGTTAATTAAACAACCAAGACTGATACTTCTGTTTGTTACATTGACCTCAGTGCTACACCCTTGATAACAGCCCTGGTTGGCTAAGAGTCAGTCCTGTGAATGTAGGTGTTTTTCTTGCCCTGAGGGTATCCGGACACCCTACTTTTTCTGCTCAGGACCAGCTATGCCACACAAATCTAGTGTTGCAATCCATCCAAGAGTTCCCAAAGTGCCCTCTAGGCACCTGGGAATATTTCATAGTTTCAAAATAAATGTTAATACCAGTGAGACTCTGGAGAAATGCTGCAGCATTTTGCAATCTCATTGCATTTTGCTATGTCACTGATACAATTACATTACATGGAAAGTGACCCCATCTGACCAAACACACTGAAGAGCAAAGCAATCAAAATCAAGCCTGAGCACAGCTTTTATTTACCCCTGAACAGCATTTCCCAGTATCTTTTATTAATAAACACATCCTATGATCCAGTTGCATTTGCTGAAGACCCACCAAGAGCTGGGGCTGTGGACCTGCCATGTAAAAGTCAAGTCCAGCTGAGAACAACACCCTCTGCCTTCACAGTCTCCATTAATCTGCAGTCCAGCTACTCTGGGATGTCAGCCAGCTCTGCAGGGAACTGCTGCAGGTACTGTGATTTAGAATAGCTGCCAGGAGGAGCAGTTCTGAATCTGAAATGTAAAGCTATGGAAAGGACATAAAGTTTCTGTTTCCTGTACTTACATTTTACAATGCATCTGTGTCACTGTATTTCGTATCTAATTTATTCCCTATATGGTTCAGAAATGTAAAGAAATATTGGCATTGAAAGGGGAAACAAGTGCCACAGCTTTGGCAATGAGGAAAATTCTACCTCAGGTTACAGATTAATTTTACTGAAATGGGAATCATCATTTCCAATATATTATTTCCATCCTTTTAGACAATCTACCTACCACTGACTTTGTTTAACCATTAGGGCCCCAAATAAAACCGTCGCTTACGCCAGGCACAGGTTCACCACATTCCATGACGTCTTTGATCAATCTACTTCTCTCTGATAATGATGTTAGCTCATTTTGGAGAAGGTCATCAGTGGACAGGTGAGTAAATCCGTATTTCTTGGCTAACTGTTCACATTGGCTATCTTTGCCAGAGCCAGGCCCACCTTTGTGAGGGAAAAAATATCTAGATTAGAAAATAAACTTCTGCCTTTTTTCAAACTATAGCAAACAAAGAAAATGGGAGGAAATGGAGGAGACTGACTATTTTGCTTTTTTTTTTTTTTACACAGCCACTCTCTTCAGTAGAACAAGTCATATACTTCCCTTCTGATACACTACACTGCTGACTCAAAAATGTGTATTGAAGTTGAAGGAGTCACAACAGCATGAAATCTTGTTCAGAAGAGAACCTGTTCTTAGAACAGTGTTAGTATGTTATGGAAAAATGCAGCCTGTGAGGAAGGGTAGTTGTCTCAGTATATGTTCAGTTTGACAGCTGCAATAATTAATAGCAAAGTAATGTTCACTGCATCACTGTGAGGGAAATATTTTGCCCCCACTTATGGGGTGGAAATGTATAGACAGAGTGAAACCTGCCTCTGTCAGGTGGGATGCACATAAATGTGCAGTAACTGCAGTGAACACAAGGGCAAAGTGTCACTGTGCTGGCATCCTTTCCCTCTGAGCTGGAGAGCTCCCTGGCACTGCCCAAAACTGAGCACCAGGTACTGCAGCTGCTCCTGCTGTCAAGGCTCAGCATTGCTGCTCCCACAGCCTTGGTGCTGCCTTGCTCTTCTCACCTGCTCCCAGGAAATGTAGGAGCGCAGCAGTCACGGGCACAGTAAACCGTGGGCTGGAAACCCCTCTGACCCCCTACCAGGGCCAACCAACCAACAGCGTGATAATAGGCAGTCTCAGCACCAGGTCACACAGGTGAAGCTGCTCCAGTGATTTTTCCACATGCTGGAGGGAAGGCACCTGCATCTGGCCCCTGCCCTGCTCACAGCACCTGTGGGAGGCAGAGGGCAGGAGGGGAAGGGCAGTGACCCAGGTGAATGCTGTGGGTGTCCTCCTGGCAGGAATGGCACCTCAAGTCTCCTGCTCCCTTGGACAGGAGAGCAGCCTCTGTCTGAGGGTCCCAAAGTTCTGCCTCCCCCAGCTGCCTCTGTGGGGCTGCTCTGGACACCTTGCACTGCAAGTGCTGCCCTGTCCCAACACCTCAGCCATTCTCCCTCCTCTCACTGGAAGCACTGACATGAAAAGCCAAACGTGTTTCCAGTTGCTTCCTGAGGTGCTGCAGCCAACCCAGCCTGGCTGGAGACATGGACAGTCCATGGAAACTGATGGAAGCTCCTTGCTGGATACCTCCCTGCTATGGCTGTGACCTCCAGAGCCGCCGCTGGAGCTGAGGTGAGACCCAAGGGCGGAGGGGCCGTGTTGGTGCCAGGGGCTGAGAGGGATGGGGAAAGCAAAGCGCCATTGTGACAATATTGGAATTTGTGGAGAAAATTCACTGTGCGTAGTAGCAATTTTACAGTCTTTGGTGCATCTGTTCAGGAGATCTACTGCAGCAGGAGGTAATTATACCCTTGCAGGGAGACAAGGTGTACTCTTCTCAGTAAAGTTTTTTCAGCATTTAACCTGTGTATTTATCAGCTGCTGGAACTTGCAGGTACGACTACACAGCACTGCTACGTGTATTTAGCATGCTAGAAAATACATGATTTTCCTCTTTGCTTATCTTTTCGCAAACAAATATAGGAATAATATGTTCACAATAGAGCAAATTTTCTTCCAACTTTTGCATTCAATTTAAGAAATAGTTGCTTCGAGCACATAATTTTCAGACAAGTTATAGTACTGTAGCTGAGACTAAAAATTGGGTCACAAGGCAGTAGCATCAAAGGAAGGAGCTCGTCTGCTGTAATCTGCAGTCTTTACTTCAGCTTCACAAGACAATTATCAGCCCATGGTGTGAGAATCACACCTGTGCTACAGCTTTTGCTAGAACGATCTTTGTCACAGACTCATCTTCTTGCAAACGTGGGTTGCATGCTGTTTTTCTACTGCTTTAATATGAAGAACATTATTGTGTTGTAGAAGCACCAATTGAAAGAAAACAAGGAAAAAATAGGGTGGCTACAAAGAAACAGATGTAGAGAAATTACAAGCAAATTAACTGTAATGAGTCCGTTAAGTATCTGAGTGGCAATTAATTGTATTTCTGGTCTGTTTGGGTTTTTCAGATCAGTAAGTTTGTGTGTGCATGCTCTTGCTTACACATTCTGTCTCCTGGCCTTGAATACACCAGCAGTGCAGTGATTTAATCCTATTTGATGTATATATATATATATACAGTATTAAAAAACCCCTAGCTATAAGGATTATTTTATTCTGTTTCTTACATAACTGTTTGTCTTCTGAATGAAGAGCCAAACCAGAAATGTCGTAATCTTACCCAGGTGGCCAAGAAGGCCAATGGGATTCTGTCCTGTATCAAAAATAGTGTTGCCAGCAGGACCAGGGCGTGATCCTTTCCCTGCACTTTGTGTTGGTGAGGCCACACCTTGAGTATTGTGTTCAGTTCTGGGCCCCTCAGTTCAGGAAGGATATTGAGGTGCTGGAGCGGGTCCAGAGAAGAGCAACAAGGCTGGTGAAGGGACTGGAGTACAAGTCCTATGGGGAGAGGCTGAGGGAGCTGGGGTTGTTTAGCCTGGAGAAGAGGAGGCTCAGAGGTGACCTCATCACTGTCTAGAACCACCTGAAGGGAAGTTCTAGCCAGGCAGGGGTTGGTCTCTTCTCCCAGGCACTCAGCAATAGGACAAGGGGGCATGGTCTCAAGCTCCGCCAGGGGAAATTGAAGTTGGATATCAGAAAAAAATTCTTTACAGAGAGAGTCATCAGGCATTGGAATGGGCTGCCCAGAGAGGTGATGGATTCACCATCCCTGGAAGTTTTTAAACTGAGATTGGATGTGGCACTCAGTGCCATGATCTAGTAAATGGACTGGAGTTTGACCAAGGGTTGGACTTGAGGATCTCAGAGGTCTTTTCCAACCCAAACCATTCTGTGATTCTATGATATACTAAATGAACTAGATCTCTTTTTAGAAATTACAATACAAAGACAATTTTTGGTTGTTTAGCAGGTAAATATTCAGAAAAGTTGATGTGTTTCTAACACCATTTTCTGTTAGTATTTTAAAAGAGAACACTGCCAGAATGAAACAATATGTATGCATATCCCATAATGAGCGTGCCTCCAAAACGTTTATTAAAATTGACCATGTTTATTTTTTATGGAGGTGTTCCAACAAAGCAGAGACTAAAATGCTGAGCTCTTTAAAGAGGAAAAGACATAATTAAATAAGTTATGTGCTGACACTAGTAATTTTTAGAGCCACTGCTATTAATTTAGATTCATCTGATCGAGTAGCAAAGCATTGGACTACTTGGCCATTGTATATGACCCACTTTACCAAGTCTCATGCTTTCTTATCAATGAAGGAGGCTGCAGGTCTTGCTTGGCCTGATCTGAGGAGAGGTTGAATTCCCCAGGAACTTAAGCACTGAGGGCTGAGCACACACTTGGCCTTTACAACAGTATAATTTACACGTCTGAAATGAAAGTATTATTTAATGTCTTGTGCCACTCTGAAGTATTTCATGTGACTGAAGTAGAGCTATTTTGGTGGGAAAAAACATGAAACTGCATTTTCTTGCTAATTAGATGCTTCCTTCTTGCTCAGGGCTTATACTTACAAGATTGCTACATAAGCAGCTTTAACAGCAAATTAACCCTCTAGTTATGAAGCTCACTATCAAATTGTATCCGTTCTTTTAGAGGGTATTTTTACTAAATCTGTACTTTTTTTCTAAAGAAAAAAATTAATAATTCACTTGAATAAAGTTTATTTGGAGCAACAGCTACCTATGAAGCATAACAAAAGCTAGCAAAACAGTTTTTTTCAGTTAAGGCTTCACTGAAACTCGTTATGCTGTTGTTCAAATGTAAAATACTTGAGGCATTGAAAAAGGTAGGCAAGTTTTCCCAATGGCTCAATTGTTAGGAGGAAAATATGTCCCCACTTTGGTTGTGAAGGCGTAAGACTCTTTGTGAACGCTGTCATTTTTTCTGTATGCTGTCATCTTGTACTCTGCCTACGTTTATTTTGAAAAAAATGTGTTGGTTCATGGAAACTTGCTATTCAGATTAATCATGTTGTCTTCTGATTTCTATGTATGACATGGAGATAAAAGAGCTAAAGCCCAGAAATCAGCCACAGGAATTAGGAGTGTGCTGTGAGCTGCCGGACAACGTAGAACTACCAGCAGTTCCTCAATGCTGGCATGCTTTTGTATTATGGTAGTATGGCTCAGTGCAGTACATCTTGCTTTAAAGCTCATTTGTTAACCTAATAAAAAGCAAAAATTGCAGATTAAGAAATTAATAACATTGTATCAGCCAGTGCAATGATTTTTGGAAACCGAATCCTTTGTGTCTCCCCTTGTGCTTTTTGACATAAATAGCAAGCAAGAATGTGGAACTAGGGTACCAGTATGGAAATTAAATGCAATTCTGTATATTGCTTTTCTGTAGACAAGGCTGGATGAAAAGGTCTATGCAATCCCTCAGAGCAGTATTCCCTTCCATTATGTTGATTCATCTGCCTGTGTGAGGGGATTTCTGGTGAATAACTTTCTAGCAGCACTGCTGACTTAGGTGGTTACCTTTCCCCTTAATTATGGACTGCAGAAGTGCTTCACAGCGAGCACTTCAAGGGCAGAAAAAGAGTGGTCTCACCGAGTAGGGTGACATGACAATTGCCCAAGTAGCACTTCTGAATGTTTAATTGCAGCCAGCCTTAGACCAGTGATAGATCTCAGTTCTCCCTCCTGCCTCAATTTCCCTCACACTAAGAAGGACCAGAAGCCCGTGGATGTGACTCAAATGTACCGCTCTGACCTACAACACATCATCACAGCCAGATGAATGAACGATGATAGAGGTAGCTGGGACTGCTGCTGAGTGAGCAGGGACAGGAACAAGCAATATGAGCAGTTCATGAACCAACTCTGCTGTCAGAAATGTTAATAAAGCAAAAGTGTCATACAGACAGACTGAGATGTCTCTATTTTAAGTCTTACAAGTTTATCATATACCAAAATATCATGAACATTTACATAAGATGCCAGCAGTAGGATTTACAAGAGTCCCACCATTCATTTAAAAATGTTTCAATTTCTAGACCTTGTTACCATACTGAGTATCATCCCTGTATCATGTGCTTGCAGGGGGAACCTAGCTGCACAGTGGAACGTCAGAAGTCAGAACTGAAACCAAAATAACTCCAGTCAATCTATCCTTATATTCAAGCTGTGATCTTGGAGGACTTGTTCAGTTTGGCAATTTTATCTTCAATGCTACTTGTACATAAAAATAAGCCTTAACTTCAGAATATGGCATTGGAAGGCTTCTCAATAGCTCCTCCACAGCAAAAAAACCCTCAGCACTTTTTAGTTTGGTTCGTTTGTTGTTGGTTTGGGGTTCTTTTCCTGAAAGATAATTTTAATCAGAAAACAACCTGGAGCACATGTTGGCAGAGTGATATGGGGACCTGGGACATCATTGAGTTTTCATCCTTTTTAAAGAAAATGTGAAGTTCATTTCATGGAAAGTCAGGGAAATCAGCTTCTGCAGTTGGTGCTTGGGGTGATGGAGGTTTAATTACCAGCACTGCTCATCCTGTACGTCTTTACAGAAGGAGATGTAACACAGGTACTGTAGCACAATTTATGTTGGAAGGGACCTTATCTCGTTAAACCCTCTACTCAAACAGGGCTAAATTAATGAATTAATTAGATTAGGTCATTCAAGGTCTGACATATATTGTACAAATACAGAGTTTGGGGTTTGTGATTATTTATTTCTGGGGTGTGTGCACGAAGCTGCTGCCTGTGCTGATACTGTCTTACTTCTAAGTGTAAATGGTGAGAATATCTTCAGAGTCAGCTAAAAGGCGGCCAGCGTTACATTGAGCTCAGGCAATTAACAGCTTTAGTACATCAGCAAGAATATAACAAAGATTCTGCAGAGGAAATTGGTTACATTGACTAAGCTTTAAACACCTCATTTACGAGTCAGCAGGGATTTTATTTCTGATCCAAAGTGCAGAAAGATTCCCGAAACCTCCTGTTCCACTTTCAGCCTCAACTAAAGCCAAATGTGTCTATGTTTTATGTACCGCCTGTAGAGGATAGGGAAGAGTAACGACCCCAGTAACTGTATCATGTATGACAGTTTGGTGGAGATAATGTGGACTATTGCAATAGTTAAGAATGATCACACATTATTCATTGTTAAAATTTATGTTGTTGGGGTTTTTTTGTTGTTTGTTTTTAATGACTGGCAATAATTACCTAAGCTTTGAATATTAGAGCATCACCCAAATTCTTTTGGGGCACCTCTGTACATTTTTTTTCTCTTGAATTTTAATTTATTGGCCAAATTTATCTTGGTTTTGCCTTTTCTATTATCCTGCTTTTATCTCCTACATTTTTGACTTGGTTCTATGTCTCTGCTTTACTATTTGGGTAAAATATTGACATAGTTTTTTAATTAATCCGACTTGATTGCTATTCCAATTAATTCCTACATTAGCTCTAATGTAAATCTTTGCTAATTAGATTATTTCTTTTTCTTTCCCTTTTTGTACAGTTTTCAAGGATAATTAGTGGGGGAGGAGACTGCTTGGTTTTTTCCCTTTGTCTTATAAACAGTATCTCAGTCTGTCAGCTATGCCAGATGGTGCATTTATTTTGATTAGTTTGTAAACCACCTCAAATGTACATCTTTAGATCTCATGGTTAAAAACATCTTTTTAAGCATCTTATTTCTTCAGGAATATACTCACATATGTAATGAGTCAACATACTTAATGGCACCTGAGACCAAGACTGTTTTTCCATCTCAGTACCTGTGGCAGCCTGTTCCAACCCATCCTCTCTGCTCTCCTTCCAGTCAAGGTATCGTGGGGGTGGAACATCTCTAGTGCTGCCCACTGCCATGGAGCATTAAACCAGTGGGAGTCTGGGGGGTTGTTTTTCCTGCTTTCCCCCCACCCCTAACAGTTTGTTATGCTCTGGTGAGGCTTCTTCAGAGTTTCCTTTCATTCTTGTGCAGTTCCCAGGATGACTTCCTGCCCAGGGAAATGGGGCATTTGGGTGGAGTGTGTAATGTTAAGCCTGGAGTGCACAGGGGCCAACAAGCCATTCTGGCATATTTACCTGCCTGAAAGGGCCACAAAGCAATAGAGCTTGTGGTCACTACGACTTAGCAGTGGCAACAAGTCTCTCTCTGAGAAATACCATTTACCTTCATTACCTAAGTGCAATAAAATCAAGATTTTACAGCCAAATGAGCAACTATGAGGGTCAAAAAACCAAACCCCAAAAAGCTCACACTCCTTCCATATGACTTTAAGAAACTTTTTCAGAGGTGCAAGGATGGGGATGGGAATGGCAGTATTGTGGGGAAAAGTAAACATAATTTTAGATTTGAAAAGTAACCCATGTTTGTACTTAGTAAAATTAGTAGAATTTTCATGATAACCTTTTCAAAAAAGAAGGGTTAGAGTTTTGATTAAGCAGAATCTCTCTCTGTTCCCAGAAGCATTTACTAGAAAGTGTGAGATGAATTTAAGAGCAGGAATAAATGGGGAAAAGATGTATTTTCAATTTTAAGCTGCAAGATATCTAGTAGATGCCTTTTAAAAAATTATAAATGAGAATTAAAAAACACTCTTTGTAAAAGAAAAAACAGCCCCAAGGTAAATGAAAAATATGGTTTGTAACAGAAAATTTCAGAGGCAAAACTCCTTAAGTGTCTTCACTTTTTTATTCTTAGAAATCTGTATGAACCCAAACGTTATTTTTCAATAAGATACATGAGACAGAGAGAATGAAAATTTGCCACTGTACTTAACAGCAGGAAGATGTCCTTCAGTGAGCATGGATTAGAGTTTGCTTAAAGACTAAAAAATAAAGTGTTATGCACCTTTATCTTAAGAATAGTTCCCTGTGAACTCTTCAGTAACTTAATTTTCAATATATTCATGCTCAAATGAACATCATGCTCTGAGCTTTACACAACTGTTGTTAGCATGGCCAGACCCAAGTTAATGATTGGTTATTAAATACTAACTCCCTTTCAAAAGACAACCACCATTGTAGCATAAATATTCTCAAGCAAACGACTCCACTAAACTTTAAAAGAAATCATAAACCCTTAATCAAAGGGAAATAATGGGGATTTTCAAATGTAGCAGTTATATTAAGAATCCTACTTACCAACAATAAAAATTATGTTTGATTTCCTCAGATCTTCTGAAAAGTCTAAAATGAAAATAAAAATTCTTTAGTTGGTAAGAGCTACTAATTTTTATGTCAGCTACTTACCACACCAAATTCTGTAACACTCGTGCAAGGGGATCTGATTTTACTAGATTTACTTTCTGCTGTAATGCTCTGCATTCCAAAAGCAGCTATTGTTCACAAGCCTGTTAATCTCCCAGTTTCATAATTCTCACTGCAGACATGATACAGATGTTTTACCTGAAAATTAACCTTGCACACAGACATCAGTTCTTTAAAAAAAAGAGAGAAGCAGATACATCTTTATGTAATAACGTGCCTCCTGAGCCATTGCAGTTTTCACCAAACATGTTATTACATTGTAATTGCTGTAGAAGTTTGTCCCTATCCCATTCAGATTCTATACTTTCTGAAATGTAGTCCTAAATTCCTCTGAGTCTCAAATTCAGCCAAATAATAACCATCTTAATGGAAATCCAGGTAATGGTCTCACCAAAACCACTGTATGTACTACAGTTTTGCCTTTTACTGAAATTGTATCTTTTAAAAAAGAAGTTCTTCCTAGTCCCAGTCCCAGTCATTAGCCTGATTGTACCAGTACAGAAGATCTTGCACCATTTGAGCCTACTGAAACTTTATTATGTCTTTGATTTAATCACTTGAAAGACACATTCCCTTACCTCATACAATTCAGGGTTTTATTATGTGGTGTGTACATCTCTTATTACAGAATATCATTAGCCATGAAAAGTTTTGATTAATCCTTTCATTCCTCTTAACCTCCTTGGAAAATACGAGGTGCTAAGAGTCTTTCATGACTGCCAATTTCTGAAAATACCTATTTTGATTGGATGCTGATAAACAGTTGTGTTTTCTAATACTTTTGGATCCACTGACCTACAGAATATAGAAATGTATTCTACAAACTTTAAATTGCATTCAGAAAGAATTCACATGATAAAACAGTTTGAGAATTAAATTTCACAATATAAATAACCTGAATTTACTTTACCTTCTAAGTAATTATTTAAATAGCAGTGGAAATGAGAGGTTTCAAAATTAAATGGCAATATACACTGAAAAAGAAACTCACCTCCTGTGCTCTCATAACCAGAAAAACTTGACTGATCCTCCTCCTGTTAATTAAGCAATTGACAAATTGAAATGGGTATTCTGCATAGTTAACATTTCTTCTTATATCTGCTTATCTGTATATCCTAATATCTCTCTGTCTAACCTTTCAGTTTTAATCTATGTTGAGATACGATTTACAATGTCACAGAAGTGCTCTTAGTGCTGTTTCGGTTGGTAGAATGTGAGCACGGAGAACCCAAAATATCTTGAGATGATTAACTGTCCCACATGATGAGTGGAGTTTCCCAGGACTGGTGCTGTTTAATGTATTTGTTGGTGACATGGACAGTGGGATCAAGCGCACCCTCAGCAAGTTTGCCAGAGACATCAAGCTGTGTGGTGCTGTCGACACACTGGGGGGAAGGGATGTCATGCAGAGACCTTGGCAGACTTGAGAGGTGGGGCCGTGTGAACGTCACAAAGGTCAGGGCCAACCACTAGGAACTGCTCCTGTGCCAGGGCAATCCCAAACACAAATACAGGCTGGGCAGAGAAAGGATCAAGTGCAGCCCCAGGGAGAAGGACTTGGGAGTTGTTGGTGGGTGAGAAGCCCATCACGACCCAGCAATGTGCACCTGCAGCCCAGAAAGCCAATTGTGTCCTGGACTGCACCAAAAGCAGCAGCAAGGAAGGTGATTCTGCCTCTCTATTCTGCCCTTGTGAAATCCCACCTGGAGCACTGCATCCAGTTCTGGGGCCCCCAGCACAAGGGGAACATGGACCTGTTGGAGTGAGTCCAGAGGAGGCCATGAAGATGACCAGGAGGCTGGAGCACCTGTTCTAGGAAGACAGGCTGAGAGAATTGGGATTGTTCAGCCTGGAAAAGGTTCTGGAGAGAACTTAAAATAGCCTTTCAGTACCTGAAGGGGTCCTACAAGAGAGCTGGAGAGGGACTTCATCCACGGGCATAGTGACAGGACCAGGGGGAATGACTTTAAATTCAAAGAGAGTAGGTTTAGCTTAGATTTTAGGAAGAAATTCTTCATTGTGAGAGTGGAGAGGCACCGGAACATGTCGCCCAAGAAACTATGGATGCCCCATTCCTGAAAGTGTTCGAGGCCAGGTGGGATGGGGCACTGAGCCACCTGGTCTAGTAGAAAGTATCCCTGCCCATGGCAGAGGGGCTGGAACAAAATAGTCTTTAAGGTCCCTTCCAACCCAGGCCAGTCTATGATTCTGTGTTGGTTTTGAGAGGAACAGCTTCTCAGTGTCCAAATGCACAGTTCCCATGTGATACGTAAGCAACCAGTGTGCATGATGGGCTGCTGCCAGAGTATGGTATGATAAGCTGTTAATAGTGAGAAAGCAATACTGGAGAAAGTTCTAGAAGTGAACTACAATATAAAGATGAAATTAGTCTTTGATCTAAAATAACTTCCATTAAAATGTGTTTACCTTCAGAATGCAACACAAACTACAAGTTGTTCTAAAGGCTGCTGAACTACAGAGGGATTACACCAGGGAATTGGGGAACTTGGCATGTTTTTATTCCTGAGACTTGGCCACTTAGAATGATTTTCTCACCTATGGTACAGTACAATTAATGAGAAATTACAAATACTAGACAGGGAGAGTGTCAGAGTGAGAATTGTTCTCATAGACGAGAATTCCATATATTGTGGACATAGTCTAGGTTATGTGGTATCAACATACTCATACCATCAACACTTTAACCTCGTCTGTAAATATCAATAATAGCATTGATAGTAGCCCTCTCATATTACATAATCTGTGCTTATCAGCACAGAACACACTATGCCGGTCATCTCAGAAGAGCATGTGGTTATCAAGCCACAGTTTCTTACAGCACAGCTCCAGCCTGCTCTCAGAAACAGCCCCTGTTAGAAACAGGTATAGCTGCATGAGTAGATGCAGCAAGACGAACAGCAAGGTCATTGGAATGGGTAAACTTCTGGCCAGTTGAATTTGCAGACTCAGGCACTACCCTTGCAGGTTTCACATTCTGTTCACATCATCACTGAAACAGAAGTACTCTTCATTAGGCTGAAGGACCATTACATTGGCTACATAGAATATTTTAATTTTTTGATTCACAGTAATTCCCAGACTATTACACTGCAGCAGGAGAACTGCCCTCTTAAAAAAACAAACAAACAACTGTGAAAAAATGCCAACATCTTCAAATGAGAGATTAATCTCTTTCCTCCACTTCAAGTGACAATATTAACCCCACATGAGTTTTTGTGATGCAATAATGCAATAAAATAATTGACCTTGCAAAGGATATATTACATAAAAAAGGCCTCCTTTTAGATTCAACTTCTTATCATGCCTTTGAAGGTTTATGGATCAAAATAATTTTAGGCACAAAGTTTACACAAAAGTTTCTTTAAAAATCAAGATCACAATCGCAAGTTCACACTCAAAGGAAAGAAATTAAAGCGGCATTATTTCTTTTAAGTTTTGCTCTTTGTTCTCCCCTGTAATTGCAGACTGAAACAGCCTCCATCAAGTTCTTGTACTGATCTGGGTGAGGAACTAGACTTGCTGTTCTGTATAAGGTCCCTTGTAGAGATCTTGGCAGAGTCTGGCACCCTGTTAAATGCAGTCCCCTCATGTTTACAGTTGGCAATATCTATTTCTGAGCGTGTCTTTCTAGCAAGTAGGTCTCTAAACTGTGAATGGCCTAACCTGTATCAGCCTGGAAACACTGATCTGCCTCTGCCAAAATGCTTTGGAAAAGAACTGTTCGGTTTAGCAAGTGATCACACAAGGGAAGTCCTTTCAGTCACTAAATAGCTAATGGTACTTTACACCACATTGACATCAGCAGTATGGTGATTTAGCAGCTGTTGCCATGTACTTGAAAGCAAAGTAAGGAAGTTCATCATCTTATACATAATGAGTGCTGAAAAAAGATGGGTAGTCTGTAATTTCAGATGAGTTTACAGCCAAGTTATATCTACAAATATTATCTAGAAACGTTATCAATTAGAGGAGCATAGCTGACTGTGCAACTGCTTAAACAATGTCAACAGTGCATTCAAATTATTGCTAAATGGAGAAATTTGCCACCTGTAAAGAATCTCTTATCCGGTATTTGTCTTTAGAGTTGGAAAATGCAGGCTTCTGACTGTATTCTGACTTCTTGTCATCTGCTATTAGTAAGTATCTGACTGGTAGTATGTACTTCATAGGTTAATGAGTTTGCTACTGCCTGTCAGTGCCAGGTTGTGAAGTAATCCCACAGAATCACAGAATTGTTTGGGTTGGAAGATCATCCAGTTCCCACCTACCTAATTTCCATCATTAACAAACTCTTGACAGTGAGTCACAGCAAATAATAAGGAAATGATACTGAATTCTTCAGATCTTTGAGTTTTCCTATTAATATCACTCCAAAGAAATTAATAAAATAGATTTAAATTTTTTACCTAATGAAAGGACATTTTCTTTATTAGGACATAGTGACAGCTGCTGTGAATGTTTGTTACCTGATGAAATGAGAAAGCTTTTCTCTTACCCATTAATAAACTCTGCTCCAGGCCTTGGCAGTTTATACTTGGTGGGGGGTTGTTTCTTTTTTTTTCTTTTGTAACATGGAAAAGAAAAAAGGTTCTTCCTTATCACATCATTGCTGCTTGAATGCTTCTAGAAAATAGTGCTGAAAAGTGCCTGATTCAATTTATTCAGATTTTTCACAGATATAACAGGAGTTCCTCCTAGAAATTTACTGAAGAGGGTAAATAATCATGGATAAAGGAGAAAAGAGGCAGTAGGGTGAGACTGAATTTAAAATACAGCATGATTGTTGCCTAAAATTATTTTCGAAGTTTGAATTTGAAAGTGTAAATATTCAAAGCTATGTGTCAGGCACAAATTATTTAAACAAATAAATATTATGTGTTGCTCTGCAGGTTTTATGTAAGGGCAATGGACCCTGGGAACAGGTTTTTATGAGCCATACAGTTGCTTACCATTAAATTTGATTTATGCTTCAAATCACTTTTTGAGGCTGAGCTGCTTTCTGCAAGCTGAGTGTAAAAGTATGCCCTTGGAAAGCAGGAATGGCTGTGCTCTGACCTCCTCTGCTCCAGAACTAAGGAATGTGTGTAAATAGGGTAAGACACAGTATCAGTACTTTCAGACTTCAAGGGGGTTTTTTTCCCCTAAAAGGCAAGTCTTCTTACACACCTCATACTGCAAAAGTGGAATTATCTGTGTCAAAAGGGACTAATAGTGATGAGAGAACAGTAAATGTTATTTGAGGTGATTAGGTGATTTTTCTTTGTTTGGAATGTATGCAATTAGAAACTACAAAAATATCCAGTGTCTGCAGCAGGATCTGCAAAATGCTGACAGATTAGATGGCTGTGATTCCCTTTCACTTGTGGGTTTCTAGCAAAGCCAAGAATCTCTCTGCCATCATCTCTTCCAAGGACAGGCTGAGGAGCTGCGCCTGTTCAGCCCTGAGAAGAGATGACTGAGAGGGCACCTGAACACTGTCAGTGTCTGCAGGGAGGGGTCAGGGCACGGACCAGGCTCTGCTCGGTGGTGCAGAGCAATGGGGCAAGAGGTAGTGGGCACAAACTGATGCACAGGGAGTTTCACCTGAACATGAGGAAGAACTTCTTTACTGTGCACTGGAACAATTGTCCAGAGAGGCTGTGAGTTCCCCTCACTGGAGATACTCAAGGACCCTGTGCCATGTGCTCCAGGATGACCTTGTTTGAGCAGGGGGGTTGCACCAGATGATCCACTGTGGTCCCTTCCAACCTGACCCATTCTGTGATTCTGTGATTATTCTTTTAAAATAAAACTTATTATGGGTTCTGAAAATAATAATAAAAAATACCTATACAGTTAGTGATTAACCCATTTTTAACACTTGTAAACCAAGATAAAATTATCTATTTCTTTACATTGGAGTCTTTTATCAGATTTTCCATACTTGTTCTTCAAGAGCATAAAGAAGAATACCTCTAAGTAGTCTAGAGAGGAAAGAGTCACAACCTGTTTGCTATAGTTTGTGGGGGCTGGGCTTATGTTAATGTCTGTAGGTATTTTAACAACAAAAATACATATTATTATTATGAAAATGAAAGTAAGATCTATGTAGTTTCATACTGATTTTCAGACACTCAAAACCAAGAAAAAATTTCAAAGAAATTGCCAACAAGGTATGCAATAGGAACACCCCTCTCAAGAGAGCAGCAGCAGTTTGTATGACCAGAGCAGCATCAGAGTGTTCTGCTAACCAAACCCCTCGTTTGCAATTTTTATATTAATTAGATTTAAAAGGCTGAACTAGAGCAGACAGCATTGTATCTAACTTTAAGAACTGGAACTTGCTTTTTAAGTATATTTGGTTTTTGAAGACATTGGAGACATTCAACACCTGCATTACCTGTACATAGTAATTACCTATCACTTACTTTTAAAAAGAGTTCTGTCACAAACAGCACTGAGTTACTTTTCAGTAGGTCTGTATTTATAGAAATCTCCCAGTGCCTACAAAATTCTTCCTGGAAGTTGTCACTATTTTTCCTTTGGTAGTAAATCACCATCATTCCTTAAATTACCTTCTCTACATGTAGTATTTGTGCTGTTTGGTATGAATTCTCCCAGGGGCTTTTTGTTACATCAAGCCATTGCAGCAGCAAAGTGTAGCCAGGGACCTCCCAGGCCACTCTTTGCCCTTGGGGCTCTTCAGCTCCTTTTCTTAAGACAGCTGATGAAAACTCTAATGAGTGGATCCCTCACATCATACACCATTGGCACTCTATGCAGAATCTCTTTGCCCTGAGAGCTGCCTTCTGAGAGCTGAAATTCAGTGGTTTGGGGTTTTTTTGTGTGTGTGTATGTGCATTATGTTGGTTTGGGTTTGGTTTTTTTTTAAAATTTGAGAAGAAAGGCTTTTTGATAGGCCTGTCTCAATTCAATTTTCCAAAAGAAAAAGATCTTGGCACAGAGAAGGCCAAGAATAGGTGTTGTAAAAATAAGACCAGCATGAGGCCCTCAGATCCTATGATTTGCTGCTATTCAGCCAAAAATTAACCATTGTACTGAAATTTTGCTACTCAAAGACATTCTCCTTTTAACATTTGACCCTGTATATTCAAAGTTTACTACAACAACTATTTATGTAATTTTGTAACTTTCAATAAGGAACTTCTACAGTATTTATAAAGAACTTCTCTATTAAGAAGGAATTTAATTATCTGAAGAAATAGTCCACTGATGTGAGATGCACTGCTGTGAAGGAGTTCTAAAACTAGGCCACTTTTCACTCTTTATGACTGGTATTTAAGCCCAAAATGACTAACGTTGACTGCACAATCATGGGACACATAAGGAGTGAAAAAAAACCAAATAGGAAACATATGGCTTTCTGAAAATACATAGGGGATTTTTTTAAATTTCCCATGTACCCAGAAAAGCCACTCTTCTGCTTCAATACAATACAAATAAATTATTTTAAGAGCAGTTTTCTATTCAACATAGCAGAAGAGCATCCTTGCAATCACTGCAGTTTTTATGTGAATGTAAAAATACAGAGTATGTACTTTAACAGTGATTAAGAAGTATAACAGAAAAAAGCAATTTCTTCTACAGTACTTTAAAATATAGGAATTATTACTACACATCTTTTTAAGGAAGGGGTTTGGTGGCTGTCTTTAGGGATGTTGGGCTAACGTGAACAGAACTAGTCCACAGTCCTGAGCAAGGTGTCCAAATTTAGGAGGCAGAGAGGGGAGGACTTAGTATACACCTTTACATTTCTTTATCAACTTTTGGTGCAAAATGAGAAGTTCTGCTTTGGATCCTATTTGCATCAACTGTGTGGGATGCCTGATATTCCCCAAGAATTATGCAAGTTCTCTGGGCTATAAAGGTAGAACTCACAAATTTAGCTGTAAAGTTGTATTTTTTGCATGAAGGGATAAGGGCTTGGTGTGCCAGTGGAGGGACAAGCTGGTGTGAGGAAAGATGGTTCACTATCCTACTGCTATTTCCTAGAAAAATGATGGTGAGATACTGTCAGTTGTAATGCTTTAATACAGACACCTTCCACAAGCCACAAAGAAGAGCTTCCTAAGATACTGCGAAAGTATTGAGTGAAGCACAAATGCAGCACATCTTGCAGAATAATTTTGTCAGTGTTTTTTAAATCTCCATCGACTCACCTGAGCTCACCATCTTGTACCTGAATCCCCATGCCCTGTACTACCCACCAGAGCTGCAGGCAGCAGGAAAGAACTGGGGATGCAAAGACTTCAACTAATCCTGGCAGTTCAGTCTCCCTTGGTATATATATATCATTGGAAAGGAAGTTTAAATAACATCTGTCAAAGAAGGAGCAAACAACTGTTTCTGGTATTTTACAGAAAAAAAGCAGACTGAGTCAAGGGCAATTTTTCTTGCCCATTTTGCCATGGTTTGCATGGGGAAAATAGAGCAGTAGATTTCCTTACACATGCCTTTATTACAGTGTACAATGGTGATTTTGAAAGAGAAAAATAATTTGAGCTTACAAAATTATATAGAAGCACCAAAACACACTTGGTTTGAGCTTATTCAGGAAGCATTTTGCAACAGGCAAACCAGAGTACTTTGTTTCTAGAACTGATTTTTTTTAAAGCATTTAATAGGATAGTTTCCATGGCAACTTGAACTGAACAGATTGTTCACTGACTTCAGTACATTTCTATTAAACATCTTTTCTCTGTAGTTAGGCCTGCCTCTCCAGCTCTTTCATGTCTTTAGATGCTTATTCATTATCCCTTTTTGCAGATATCCTTAAAGTAGATTGGACTCCACCTTTCAGTGCTCTTTAACAAAAACAAATGGTGAGGGGACAGAGTTTCACAATGATTCTCTAAGTTTCCTCTCATTTTCTTTTCTATCCCATACTCCTGTTTTAATCAGTTTCCCTGTATAACAATAATCTGTAATTCAAATTGATACCAATGTCTATCAGTGAAAGAGAAATGGGCACTGCAGAAATGTTCAGCATTAAAAGCCAAAGTGCCTTCTGGATACTCTTGGTCGTTTTGCTAAACCCTGTAATGCTTAATGCTGCACAGCAGATACGAATAAACCTGCAGTTAGACCTTATGTTCTCAAGTGAAAAGAAAGAACCTGATTAATATATGACTTTTTAGATGACTCCTCAAATAATTTAATTAATGTTTATCTACTTTTGAAAGGTACCTTTAGAAGTCCCAATGAAAATTTCTCTGCTAATGGAGGTGTTGGGTTTGGTCTTCGTTGCATTGGAATTCCAACCCTAGAGTGCTGTGTCTGAAGGGTTAAATAAATTACTTGGATTGAATCTTCGCAGTAGAGAAAATGGAGTCAAAACAAAGTGACAACTGATAGGAAACACAGTAAATGCAGGAAAATGGTCTTTGGTTTATCCACTGCACTGTGGTTAAATGAGGTTTACAATTTGCTGTTGCCCATCAGTTTTATGCATATTTATGTTCTGCTTCTGCATTGAAAAGACTCTCAGGACCTTTTTCTTATCTCTCTTGAATATCTAAGTTTAAGATATGCTAATCAGTCAGGCCAGAAATATTGTTATAGTCTGGGTAGCAATGGAGTCTGTTTTGCATCAGTTCACTTGAAGTTTTCCTCCTGCTCCTCTAAAGCCTGGATTCCTGTGTGCTTTGGATGGGAAATCACAGAAAGCTGTAAAAGGAATTGCCACTGCATGGCAAAAACTTTTAATCAAGAGCTTGTTTCGTCTTGTTAGAAAGACAGCAAGTCTCTTTCAGGGCTTTTTCCCTTCACTTGATTTTGGTTTTGCTTGGGAGTTTTTCAAGTGAGCCGTCACATTTTCTAATTACAAAACATTTTGCACTTGCAGCAAAGATTGGGCTGTGCATTTTAAAAAATTCAATAGATTGCTTGTCACTGCTGAACAGAAGACCTTTTATTATGTTTCAGTCTGTTTTACATCTACTTTTCCTGGGTCTCTGACACATTTAGGGGACAAAAAAAAGGACAATCTCTTCTTTAGATCTGCTATTGCATTTACCTGATTGTATCAGTAAGTGCACTCTGACACTGCAATGACATGGAAATGCCTCAATTATGAATTGGGAACTCCTCTGAAGGCACAAAATTGTGTTTCCATGTTTTGCAGGAGTGAGGTTGGTGACCCACTGGAACAGATATCCCAACCCTGAAAGTGTTCAAGGCCAGGTTGGATCTGGCTCTGAGCTACCTGGCCTAGTGGAAGGTGCCCATGCTCATGGCAGGGGATTGGAACAAAATGATCCTTAAGGTCCCTTCCAACCCAAACCATTCTATGAAATCTATGAACCTCTCCCAAATTTTAGAGGAGGCCAAATATACTTTTGAGGGGTTTTTGCATTAAGTTTTCCTGATTTTCACGTTTCCCAAATTTTAAAGTTATTTATTCTGTAAGCACTTGTTCAGGACTATATTCACTCCACAGTCACCTGAGTGTGTGTTTTAACTTTTTCTCTAATTAATCTAACTATTCCTTAGACTAGTTGAGGTTGTCTTGAAAGGCTTGTTTTCATGAGAAAATAATTGGATGCTCTTTTCTTCTGGAACTCTTTGATGGGATTCACTGATGCCAATTTTTCAATACTCCCTTTTGGCCTGAATGCACTTGAAATAAGCCAAATGGTAGGTTTCTAATTAAAAATCCAATTGTTAAAAATAAAACTCGTCTGATCTCTGGAAACAAGTGGCATTATATTGACAGCCTCTCTGGCAAAGCTGAGAAATTGAATGGCAAGTATTAACAAACACAGAGAGCAGTAAAAATCTTTATCACACTTCAGAGCATTCCAGTAGCAAAGGCCAATTCTTATTAAACCAGATGCTAGTCATGACAGTGAGTTCTGTAAATTGAGAATACCCTACAAAGCTATGGCCCCCAAAAATGAGTTGCCCAAACTGTATTCCTGAAGTCTTAATACTGGTGAAAATATCTTAAATATATCACTTTATTTTGCTTTTATGTTTCCAAGTCATGAGTAGTATAATCATTATTCCAGAAAACGTTATGGAGATTGCTGACACAGGAAACTGGCTGGTTCTTCCACAAGGCATTCTCAATGAGAGGTACTCTCTGCTTTATTTATTTACATTTTTGGTAGAATGTATTTCTGAGTAATTCTAAAAACTTAGATTATACCTTCTGTAATACAGGATCTGACAGATCTGAGGGAAAAAACCCCAGAAAAATAGTTATTGATGATTTGGAGAAAAAATTGTTTGAGGGGTATTTTTAAAAAAAGTGGCTATTTCTCTCCTGCCTCTCAATGCTGTAGAGACCCAGTGATTGTGAGTGTTCTAGCCAGTAGAAAATAAACAGCTTGCTTTCAATTTAGTTACATGAATTTAATTTAATGTTAATTTATAAAATGTATAATACAAAGCTCAAGATTTTTCTGAGTTGTTTTTAATTCAATTTCCCCTGCATACTCGTTCAGAAAAGGCACATTTTAGTTTGCACTAGTGTTGCTTTGCACCTTTTCAGCAACAGGTACCAAGTGTTTCTTGAAGCACTGTGCTGCATTTTGGAGCACTCCTACATGAGCTAATGACTCAATCACTGGCTGGAACCACACCACTCATTCTCCTTGTTCCTGTCTGCCAGTAAGAAACATTATTCTGGAAGAAATAGTGTATATCTGAAGAACTCCAAAACTTTGTTGGCTTAGTTTACACTGGAGACTTTCCTGGCTCATTCAAAGAATGAGAAAACACAAAGGTATCTGTGTGCGTCCATTCCAGCTGTGCCAAGTGACACCCATTGCCAGCTGTGCCTTTGCCTTCAGTACACGCTGTGTAACCCCCAACTCTTCTTGCTCAGTGACTACCAAGATGTTCTCCTAAAATTCAGCCATTTTTAGCAGCTCAGCTGTGTAAGGTTGCTTAGAAACCAGAGTTCTTAGCCCACACATACTCATGACAGATTTCCTATGCACTAACATCACTGCATGACACATTTGTATCCAGACACGCATTCTTTTTCCACTTGAGATTCTCTTAGTAAAGGTTGTTGATGCTTCACACAATTGGTAAACAGCATGTGGTAAATCACTGGAGTATTAAATCACTGCCACAGTCAAAATGAGCTCAAGTTTTGAATGTGAGCAGTTCCTCACTCCTGAATTTAGTTATTGATCTTTCCTTCCAGAGGGTAATTTCAAATTTCGTTTTTCAGACTGGGCAGATAGATGGTATTATGGCTTTATGGTAATCTCTGCTCCCTTCTTTGCTTCTGTATATAATACTTGCTTGCATAATTTCAAAATTTAGATGGTAAGGGTTTTTGGTTGCAGTTGCTTTCCCTTTTATATTTTCTTTGTATTTGTACAAGGCATTCCCTATAAACTGGGTATAAAAATATTTATTAGTAATAGAAATATTCATACTATAAAAACTGTCATTATTAAGCATCAAGATACCAACTTGCAGTTGAAGTGAGTCATTGTCAGCCCCTTCATATTTATGTAGCTGTCCTTGATTGAAGGGATGTTAGCACTGTTTTAGCTTCATTTCTCCTTCTCTGTTTGATATGAGAATTGCACTCTTGCCAGAACGGCAATGTGTTAGTTGAGCAAAATAATGAGAAAAGCTGATGGCCACATCTGGCAGAAAAGGGTACTTGTCACTGACACAGACAACAAGGTCCTATCATGGTGTTCTGGTTTAGTCTCACCTAAGAAACACCATGCATTCAAAACTGCAGTCAGTGCTTTTATGGACCCTGCAACGTGTCATCAGTGAGCTATATAGTTTGAAATTATGATATTAGTATAATTTTCATATATTTCTGTTAATTTTATTTTGTAACTATAAAACTTGTCCTTATTATCTGAACAGTATTTCAGACATTATGAACCAAGAGTATAATTTCCTTAGTGTTCATACTTTGTCAAAAGAATCTATTTTAAATTATATTAAAATGCAAGATTTAACATCAACATAGCCAAGCATAGTTTAAATATATATTTTGCTTTATAGACCTAAACCCTTCAATAAAGAAGCAGTACAGTCAAGACAAAGATGATGAGAAATTTAAGAGTTTTCTGGGCAGAGAATGTTTTAAGAAGGGTTTATGAAAGAATGGGATTTAAAATGGGATTTGGAGACAGAGAAAAGCTGCTTCCTTGCAAAAAGCCACACTGAAATAACTGAGCCAAAAAGAACAGTAAAGGGATCTATAAATTAAAAGAAGTGAATAGGGCTAGAACATCCAACATGGTTGCAGGTGAGGATAAAGTGTTGCACTGAATACTGTGAAAGAAAACCAAGAACAATCCGGTGATACTGAATGACAAATCAGTTCTGTTGGCCCTGATTTTTTCACTACCTTTAAAATGTCACAAGAAAAGATATCTTTTCCAAATAATGAGGAAAGAGGTAAAGACACTTGCAACCAAATTTAGTTGAAGGATAACAGAAACACAGATTAACATTTTTTGCCAAGCTGCTCACAAATCTAGAGAGGTGTTTGTGGTATTTGTGAAGAAAATATAAGCAGAGTTGGGAAAAAGTGGAAGACAGAAAGCAAAACATACAAAAACATCACACTTAAGTATGGTGGTGTGATAGGCAGATGGCTTTAAAGAAGTATTTTTTAATTCTAAGTCATTCTTTTAATGTCACAGGAACCTCCCATTTTTCAGTTTATCCCCACTGCCTCTTGTCCAGTCACAGGGCAATGCTGAAAAATGCCTGGCTTCATCTTCTCTGCACCCTCCCTTCCGATTTCCATACAAACTGATGAGATCCCCACTAAGCCTTCTCTTTTCCAGGCTGAACACTCAGCTCTCTCAGCCTTTCCTTGTAGGAGAGATGGCCCAGTCCCCTCATCACCTCAGTGGTCCTTTGCTGGACTCTTAAGTATCTCTGTATGTTGGATGACTAAGCCCAGAACTGGCTACTACTCCAGATGTGACCTTACAAGTGTGGAGGTGAAGATTAGAAGGGAAAGATGTATACAACCTTTTTTCCCCCCTCTCTAGCCTTCTTTCTTCCTATGTGCAAGGAAAACAGCTATCAAAATTTAGGTTTTAGATTTGGATTCAATGGGATCAGGAGAAAGGCTGGTTGCAACACATAGTAATTTGTTGGGTTTATTCTTAAAAACCTTTTTTCAAGGGGTGAATGTTTGATTTGGTTGTAGTCATAATTTACACTTTATATTTCCATGCTGCTTTTTTGAAAAGTCTTTTACTTCCTCAATTATACTGTAAACTTACAGTGCATTCCAGCAATTCTATTTGACACATTTGCCAATATTTTAAAAACTGTGGAGGAAACTCAGCAATGGAAGATACAGGCTCTCAGTACTACAATAATACTTACTCTTTTCTCCTAACCAGAAAGCAACCTCTGTGTATCCTGAATTTAATTATGTTGCAATTAAGAAGCCCTTTGGCTTCTGTACCCTTAAAGTTCGACCACCTTGTTCACACAAATTGTACAGCACAGTATTTACATGAACTAGAAAATTGTCTAGAGAGAGGCCATATATACAGAAAATTACCTGGTCTTCAAAGTCAAATTCTGTATAAACAGTATCTCCAGAATCCATAATCAGACTGCAATCAAGTTCATTTGGCCCTAAAATAGGAAAGAAAATTAGACTTCAGAAATGGATTGGAAATTTCCACTTTATGTGATGGAACACTGTAATATTTCCAATTATCTGTATCTGTGTGAAAACTGATCCAAGGAACCATTCAGATGTGCCAGAGCACCCGGGTGAATGGTATTTCATTAACAAAGCCTTCAAAGCATCCATAAAAGCTACCACAAATCTTACTAAGGAAGGGTTATGCTAAAAGGAGAATTGTTTTATCTAGACTGCATATTTATTGGGCAGGGTGTTCTGTGTGCCATGACTTGCAACTATAAAATTGCCACACTCAGGGGAGGATACAAACCATGTTTGGGAAAGAGAAAGGAAATACTGACTAAACACTGATCAGCAGATAAGGATCCTGGAGTGATGTTGACAGGGGACTAAAGCATCATGTTTTCAGCTGTTAAGTCCCCATTTCTATTCTGTTCTAACCCTTTCTAAGGTGACTGTGTGGCTCTGCCCTTTCTCCTTGCCATTTTAGTGTGGCAGGACCAGCAAGAATTCATTTTCTTGCACTTGGGATGACAAAATTCCATTGTTGAGAAGCCTTGATCTGGCCAAGCTTTACAGTTCAGCTTCACCTGAACTGCTGAAGGTGCAGGACAGCAGAAACTGAGCTTGATATTTCAAGAAGTCCTGTAGAGGGGTAGTCACTGCTAAACTAGAATAGGAGGATGAACCACCTATCATCTTTCTATATAAACACAGGAAGGGTGGTACAGTATGGACATCGTATTCTGGCACTGTCACTTCATTCATATTATGTCAGTCCTGGGCAATAAGGAAGCAAATGGTCTCCTGGGCCCTCTGGAATGTGCAGCCCTAAACCGAATACTGCACATATTCAACAAACATTAAAACGTGACTAGGCTTGCGACTATAGGAGTATTTTTCACAGCATTATTTAAATGGCAATAACAAAACATACCGCAAAGATACCTCAGTACTGTAACCAGCCAGTAGCCACAGATGAGTCCAATCACTAACTTCATGTGGGAAGCAACAGGTAACACCAGGGGAAGTGTAAGATGTTTTTTGTTTTGTGCCTTTATGTCCCCAGCCAAACAAGGTCACTAATGAGGAAAAGAAAACAATTCCCTCCCTCCTGGGTTACAGGTGTCTCTACCTGTAATGATGTTCCCGCTGGCACTGAGGAGAGATAGTTTTAAGTCTCTTGCTGACCTGGTGTTGTTTTCTCACCTTTAGAATTGTTTGTATGGGTGGCTCGCTGTAACAAGCACTATCAGTAACAGATTTTGCAGTTTATTTTGTGCCAGATACATTTATGCATTATCTGGTTTTGTTTGCTTTTAAAGTTTACATAGTAATAATCTGTGTAGGTGGTGAACTAAATATCACTAAGAGAGAGAACAGAGGAGAGGAACTGGATGTCACGATGACCAAACTGTTACTGCTTGGTAGAGACAATGATTCCAGGGTGTCTTAGTTTGCAATCTGTATCACAACTGCTGCCAAATTAATTTTCAATTTAACTGTTTAGGCTACATAAGAGATATCAGGAAAGTCCTGTATCTACCATCTGCTGGTGTTTTTGTTTTGGTTCCCTCGCTCCCACCCCCAACGCTTATGTATACTTTATCAGATTGCTATAAAAAATTAGAGAAAGGAATTACACTCCTGGTACCACACAGTGTCACACGTACATATGCAGCATGTTCTCTGGCATATACACTTTATGGTCTTTTACAAATACCTGTCTCTAAAAGATACATGCAACTAAATAGATTTCCAACTGCTGAGGGAATCTGCATTTTTTGATTTATTTTACACAGCTGACATCTCACTCTTAACACCGTATCATTGTTGATAATATAATTTAACTAAGCCTCAGTTGTCACTGGCACTGGCCTACTCTGACACATCAATCACTTTTAAAGGCACTTGTGTGCACTTTGTTAAAGGCACTTGATTAACTGTCACTTAACTACCAGGAGCAGTCTGTATCCTTAGCTAGAAACATTAATATGAAATATGGTGCTGCAAACTTAAAAGTAAAGGTCAGGCTGAAAATGAATACTCATGCATAATGTATCTTAAGTGATAAAAGCCATAATGGTTATACAATTTTAATATGGTCAAGCACCTTAAGGCCTTTTTTCTTGAACTAGGATGCTAGTGTCCTTGGGAAAACAGCTTCTTTCTAGCGTATGTTCAAGGAAAATTGAAAATCTATGTTTTCTTTCTTGGTTTAATGAAAACTAACAAACCTCATAGCCATCTATCACTGAACAGTGTACAGATTCCTCTACCCTTTTTCAATTGCCTAAAGACAAACCTCCCAGAAATGAATTGAAGCAAATGGCTACTCCCAGGACAAGATAAAGTAATTAGGGGACATATAAGAGTACTTGTGATATCCCTGGTGCAGCATGAGTAGTTTGCTATGCTCCAGCTCACTTTGTTGTTGGAGGGAGCATATTTTGCTGAGCTTGGATCAAATCTTGCTCAAACAGGTCTTTTGGGGGAGGACAAGAGGCTCACTAAGCCATCACTAGCACACGTGGCAGCAGAGGGACATCAGAGAGCCCCTTGGTGAGGTACCAGGAGTTGGTAGTCCAGGTGGTGACAGATCTACTGACAAGGCTAAAGCCAAGGGGAGAGCCTTAGAAAGTGGATAATTCAAAACTCATCTCAAGTTTTCTAAACCCAAGTGTAAATCAGCAACATTCCACCTGTGGTAATGTTTAACTATCAGAGAAACACAAAATGTTGGCATAAGGAAAAGAGGAGGGCTGGTTAAAGTGTTTGGAAGCAAACATGCCCTGCTACTTTCAGTGAGACTTCAGGCTGACATCCCATGCCTGACAACAAAACAGTTGATCATAAATCAGTTTCATTGCCTTTTCTGAGTAAGTTGTATTATTTTTCTTTTGCTGAGTTGGTACACAGAGAAAAAAACAATTAATATTTGTCTACCATTAGAAGGAAACGCTTTAAAGTTTGTTTTGTCCTAATTGATTTTGCGAGGATGTCCCACTCCACCAAATAATCTCAGCTCTTGGTTAACTTGGAGCCTTCCTGTGCTTGTATGAACCTATTGCAAGTGATGTGAGTAACTTTATCAATTGCAAAAGTAAAAGTCAAGTTAAAAAAACTAATTAAGAAAGTGCATAACAGTTCTACTGCCATGGAGAAATAACTCGCAAGCACCTGATCTGAAAAGGTACTCTTAGGACTTTAAAACACACTTCCTTAATTGCATGAATAAAGTTAAGGCAAGGGAGACCAGGTCATTTTCATATGCCCTATGTTTTCCTTAGGGAAAGATGAGAAGATTTTATTAGGTACACTACTGCACAATTAAAAAATAAATCAGTTGGAAGTTTTCATTAAATCCCCGTTAACTGAATAATCAGCTCTCCAGGGAGGTGCAGGCTGATGAAATAAGAGAAGGCAGAACAGTTAGAACGCATTCCCTTTTTTTGCCACATTTTGCATCTTGACACTGAAGGCATCATTCACAAAGCTTTGTCTTGATAGGAACCTAAAAAGGGATCCAATGACACCGCACTGAGGGATGAGGTGAATTAGAGGTGGCTGCAGCTGTACGAGGATGTGCTGACAGGCACTGCCCCTGCCAGGTCTGATGGTGAGGGAGAGCGATGCCCCTGCCCCAGAGGGGTCTGTGGCTGTGCTCAGTCGCTTCCTTCACCATGAGGCTGCACTTTACATTTTATGCTGTATTTTACATATTGTTTGTTGCTCCTAAATTGAATTGCACAGGATTGGTCATGGAAAGCTGAGAGAGTATGGCTGTTACGGGCAGGTGTGTAATTCCTTCCACAGAAATCCATTCCAAAGCCCAGGGGATCATGGTCCTGAATGTCTGTGGTCCCGCAAAACATTTCAGTGTTCTGAGCCTGGGTGTGTGGCACTTCCTCTGAAAGTGTGTTCATCCTTAAGTTTTCATGTATGCAAATGTCAAGCATTGCTTTTTCACAGTTCACTAAATTCATTTATACAATGAAACTAAACTGTACTGATCTATCTAAATTTATCTGCAGTTGATTTAACTTCCCATTACAAGGCATCTATGCCCCATCATGTGAGTTATTAAGTCGAGTCCTTGGACCGTTGGTGTTTTGGCAAATCAGCCAATGTATTTCCAATCCTTGCTTAAATCCATTACTTATTGCAAATCCTTCTAGCAATTCTACTCAATATGGTTCACTGGCTCAAATATGCCCATACTCATATTTTAACAACTATAGTATTTGCACTGTTCAACGCTGACTGCCATAAAAGTAATCTGCCTATCCTGTGAAACATGCTGCTTCTCTTAATAGCATGTTTAAGCTCAATAAAATAAAAATGTCTTTTTATGTTATGGAACATGCTCTGAAGCACCATCTAATAACTCAATTAATACATGTTGCATATAAGCACTTGGGCAAGACAAATGCTTAGAAGATAAATTTCAAGTGGAATATTATAGAAATAATTTACTGAAGGACTGATTAGCATTAGAATGATTACATTTTAATTTTCCTCTCAATAAGATGCTGCTAATACAAATTCTATTGCAATCTTACACTGTAGTTTCATGACAGGTGGTTGCTCTTGGCAACAGTCTTAGTATGTTTTAGAAGGCAACAATGAGAAAAATATATTTTAATCTATAAAAAATTCAGTTATTTTCTTTCAGTACATATTGTTAAAAAGTTGATTGTAACTGGATTTTACAGCTGTAACATATGAATTAGATTGATGTTGAGGTATGAAAATATTAGAAACATTATGTTAACTACCAGGAACCACAATATATTGCAATATCATTAATAAGATTAGAAGACAAAAAGTGAGATCAAGGCAATGCTGGAATTGCAACCTCTAGAAATTAAATACCTGTTCTCACAGAAATCCTACTTCAAATCTCCTTACTATTATCAGTGCTCAGGTTGGGCACCAATTAGATGATTGTGGCATGGCATCTGCTAAGGCTCATAGCTCTCCAATTATTTTGGTGAGGGATTTATTAAGTAGATCAGAATTTCAAGGAACTGACTGGAACCCATCCAGAATCACAACCAATTTGTGCAAATTGTTTAGGTCTTGTCAAGCTGTTTGTCAGAGCTAGCACCTTTATGACACTTCTTTCCTCTTGCTACTTGGCACTTAGCTCATTTAATTAGGGAATCCACAGGCAATTATCAACAGAGTGTTGTACAGTGGGAATGTACAGAGTTTGGAATCAATCTCTTGCCTCTATGAACAAGGCTAAGAACAAAAGAGGAAAGCGTGCCACTGTACAGAGAATGAGAGTTGTCTTTATTCTTGTGTGCATCTCAGCTTGGAGCTGACCATTAAACACCTGTGGGGTTTATAGATGATGCACTTTCTGTAATTCTCAATTCTCCTCCCCAGCTCCCCTTGCAATCCTTGCCCTCTCCCTCCACCCCCATCTTCATCTTTACCTCATTTAGAACACTATTAAAAATAGCCTTATGGGTGGGTTTGTGGGCTATAGCGAGCCTGGAACCCCCTTTCGAACCTTCCAGATATGACCTTATCTTTCTGTCTGAAGCACTGCTTTTTGCAAATGTCTTCTAGTAGGAAAAAGTAATCTCCCCTTTGTGAAAAAGTGATAATAGATGTACTGCTACTTCGCTGTGCTTCATCAATTCCTTCTTTCTTGGCAGTCCCCAAATGATTGTTCAGGATTACAAATAAATGAATCTATTCTGCCTGCCAATTTATGGGAAATGAGTTGTCCCCTAAACAGAGGAGAGATCAGATACATGATTTTCTCTACTATATATATATCTCCAGCAATTGTTTTAATAAAGCTAGTAAATTTTACAGGAAAACATTTCACCTAGAAATTTTTCTTTCTGTGTGCTCTTTCAGAGGACATTTCTAGTATCATCTACCTATATAACCCTCATGGTTTATTTGGAAAACAGCCAGGGATGCCATCTGTAAAAAGAAGTTGTGAAGTTACCAAGGAACATTTTTCTGTTCGCCTCAAGCAAAGTATTTCTGACAGATGTTACATATTTTCAGTGCTTTGATTTTTAGCTTCAATTCTTTTGCAGTCCTTTGCCCCTCAAAGGATTTTTCTTTGAAGACATTCAAGCCTCAGTAAGCACAAATAATAAATATACAAATAAATAAAATCCCCAAGCACTTATATTCACACATAGTTTTAGAACTAGTATCTATTACTAGGGAGGAATTAATCTCACGGGACTGGTTTTCTGGTGAACATTGAGGCATCACTGGAACCAAAACAGCTGACAACTGGAATCGACCAACTTGTAAAGTTTTTGTACTAATAATACAGTTTAGTGAACTTTGCACAGTGTTTTAAGGATAACTTGTAGATAAGTTGTTGGGTAGGTTGATAAGAAGTTTCCAAGTGTAAAAAAGATTTTTTTCCCCCTTGGTTATGCAAATGGTTGAAGTTGGCCAAGACTGCTACAGTTCACACATCCACACTTTTGGAATGTGACATCCCACCAATGTTGAATGCAGTATAATAAATGTGGGTCCTTAAATCTTACATTAACTCACCTGCTGCAGTCTCTTTGTTTGCAAATAGTTTANAAAAAAAAAAGAAAAGAAAAGTTGGCAATCAGACACTGTTCACTACTTGGCTGAACATCAACATGTAACATGACTTCACGCCCCAAACCTTCTTGATAGGCACCTTTCTATTTCTCTGTGTGCTGTCCATTGCTTTAGATATGAACCATTTTACTTTGGACTTGAAACTAAATTAATTTTGTAAACCATTGTGCCTATTTTTAATAGCTTAGCAGAAGCAGAAGCTACTGTAAAACTGACTTGTTCTCAGAGAATGAAGTTTCAAAGCAAAAGGTAAAACTAGTAATGCACATTCCTCCATCAGTCATTGGATAGTCCCAAAAAATTACAGCACAGAGACAAGAAATGGGATTACTTCACTGTCACTTCTTTTTGGAATTAGCATAATTAACTTCTTAAATTTGCAAGTGAAAAACTTTTACCACTTTCTAAATCGTCAGAAACCAATTTCTGTGACAGGTATGTGTGTACAATTTCTCCAAGTAGCTGAGCAAAACTCTTAGGAAAGAGTAAAATATTTTTGAAATTCCCCTATTTACAGAAAAGAGAGTTTTCCTCACTCTCACACTAGCAGAAAGTGTAATGGCTCAGTCATAAATTAATAAAAGCAGGAAGGAAAATCTCTTTTAAAAAGGCAAATTAATTTATTACCATTTTAACTTTTTTCTTTTCCATTTGTTCTATCCTTTGCCTGAATTCTGACATTGAGTTTTTTCTCAGCTCTGTCTGATAGGTTGTTTTTATGGCCAGGTGAGGTGCTTGACAGTGGGTTTGTGATTTTTCTTACCATATTTATCAAGCTTTGTTCATTTAGATCATCAGTTATTGTGGCTTTCTTTGGAAAAAAAAATTGGACATTTTATTACTGTTGCTCTGGAATTTTTCTTATTTTTTTGAATCGAGGCCAGATCCATTACTATGGAAAAAGAGAATACTGTAACCTGAAGTTACAAGAGCAAGCAAATAATGCTCCCATGAGGTGGCTGTTGTTCATTGTGTCCCCCCGGACAAAAGTCACTATTTTCAATCATTCTGTATCTTCAGTGTAATAAGTTGTAGGATGCGGAATGAACCCCAGGGCAAGAACATTACACCAGCAATTCCAAGCTTGTGAACTTCAGTGGGGTCTTTCATTCAAGTTCAAGACTGTTGAGACTTTTTTGGATGTCTTGGCAATACCTGCCTGTCTCATGGGAAAAATAATAGGCAGGGAAAAGCCATGGAGAGAGAAGTTCAAACCCTATCAGGAGTTTTACTGCAGAAGCGAACATCTATATCAATGAAGTTGTTTTCCAAGTATCTGTCTCAGAATATAGCATGATACTTGACCAGCTAATTTTAGGCAGATACTGAATTGTGTGTGTAACACCCACCACTGCACGGTATCACTCTTTTCATTATGCCTTATGATGACATGTGTATTACCTGTATTACCTAAGCTGTTCTGCAACCGTTTATGAAATTTGTTTTCTTACGGAATATTCCATGAGCACCTCCAGGTAAACTCAGAGGCAAATGTCACCCCAAGAATAATTATTTACAGTGGCAGATGTCAGAAATAGTTAAAAAAATAGGGATATAACATCAAATAGACAAAGAACGGTTCTGCAAATTGTGTCTGTGTGAACAAAAGCCAATGGAAGCTTGTGGGAGGCCTAAGTACACTGCAGAGGCAACCATTGTAGAAAACTTGCTGCCAACAAGTTTAATTCTCAACACCTGTCCAAGTGCTCAATTCTTAACTGGTGTTAATATCAATTCAAATCTTTACCATCTCAATATTGGCCTGTATGCTTAGCTCAGCACTAGAGTATCTTTCTATTACAGGTGAGTCTACTATAATTACCAATATGTGTTTTCTGACAGGATCTTGAAATAGTTTGTGGCTCCGACCCTGAGGACCACTCAGAAGTTCACCCTGCAGCAGTCACACATTTGTCTAGGTGAATATTTACCTATTCTCAAGGAATTCTTTTGCCATTTAGTGTTTATCATAACTCCAAGCATTTTTTTGTTGTTTCCTAAAGCAGAAATTTGTTTGTGTTTACCTATTAGAGGGATTACATTTTAACCTGTGTCAAAACAGAGGCTTGTGGAAGAACAGGTCTTAAAGTTGCTGGGCTACTGTTGGGCCATTTATTACCCACACTCAAAAAGCAGCTTTAGAATAGCCTTGTTGATCAGAAAAGAGTGTTCATAAGATATGCCAGGAAAGACATCTTGTAAGAAGTTTGTGGGTATGGGTACCCATAAAAACCAGTAAATTGTAATCATGTTGTGTCTCATTGTTGCTCTGTAGGTCACACCACACTTGGAGAGATGACAGGCTTGCTTTCTCATTAGTAGCATTTCTCTGAATAATCTAGTTTACCATGAAAAAAATATATGATCAATCTCAAAATGTTCTGAAGGTTCCAAGAATGTGAAACATCAACTTCCCCATTCAAAGAACACCAGCTGTGCTTCAGTACTCTGAAATATCTGGGCTTTGTAACAAAAGCCTATATTGTCACCCGAAGAAAATCAATTATTTGAAGCTTGCACATAGACTCAGTTTTCCCTTCATAAAATGAGAATTTTAATACCCTGAGCCACAGGAAGGCAAGGTAGAGTCCTTGGAGAAATTATTTTTGAAAGAAACTAAGTAACCTTGTTAGTTCTGTACTTACTGAATTGCTAAACATTTTAACATGAAATCCTTTGATAATTATTGGAGGCTTGAATAAAAGATAAAAGGTACTCAAGCAACGCTTCTCACAAACAGCAGTAAGACTTGTATTTTCAGCAGAACGTGTCTAAATCAATAGGTTGCTTTCCTTACTGAAAACAAATCCCTGCTTGCTTTAAAACAGTTCTTTGCAACTGAGTAATCTAATTGTATTTTTATGGATGCCTCAGTTTAATTATGGTCAAGGCCTATGTTTTATAGAAATATAGTTTTATTGAACATGCCACTGAAAATACTTCCAATACACAGGACACATTAAGTGTATTGTTATCTGAATTAATATAGTCTTTACCAGTGATGCAGGAAGAAACAAAGTGTTTCTTCCCTGTGTGGTCAAAAGGGTTTGAGGTTTGAACTCCAAGAGGCACCTCCATGGTGTTTTTGTACTTTGCTATCTCTGTTTTGTCAGGGCAGAAAAAGATGAGGGAGGACCTTAGAGGACAAGAGCATCTCACTTCTTTAAAGAAACCAATCTAAATCTCAGAGCCAGGAAAAGTTTCACAAAAGTTTCTGAAGTACGTTTGGGGGCTGTGCTTGGTTAGAATCTGGTAAAGTCCTTCCCCTGTTCCACACACACATGTGGAAGCTCCAGGGTAGGAAATCTCCACATCACTTCTGGGAGAGGTCCTGCTTCCAAGATTTATCTCCATGTGCTGAGGGAAAGTACGAGAGGCTTTTCTACTTTCTCTCTCATCAGTCAGCTCAATAATGGTGTTTCTGTGGGAGGAAGAGGCACAGCATGGTTTGGGAGGATGTGAATTTCCTGCACTCACACACTGCAGTTACGCTGCACACTGTTCTGCTCCCACTGGTTTGAGGGAATATGTCCCAAGAATTAAAGCAGGAACAAAAACAAACCTCTGAAGTCTCCAAGGTTTGCTTTTATTTGAATTTCAGGGAGTTTTGCTCTGCTCTGAAATCATGTTTTAGTAAAGAAATTACTAGTATAAGTCACGTACCTCAGAACACATTGATTTATTGAAAAAAATGACAACTGGCTTAATGATGAATTTTTTGGAAAGTTTATCTCATTTTCACATGAACACTGTTGAACTGCAGAATTTGACACTGGCATGGTGTTACATAAAAATGATGGAAAATGCTTCCTAGATCTTCTGCATGGCAAATAATTGTCCTAGGGAATGCAGGTGGTACTTGCTGCTCTCAGGGAGAAAATGATTAGTGTTTCTAAATAAGTCTCCAACAAATGGAGCTTCAGAGAAAAATCATCTGTTATTGAATGTTGCAAATCTCACTGGCCCATGGTGATAAATGGAGGTTTGACAATACTGTGTATTGAGTTAAAGAAAAAGGTGCACAGCTCTTGCTCTGATAACTCGGATTATTTTATATTATATTTTACCCCATACTGATGAAAAACTACAACTGAAATCACACTAGAGCTCACCAGTGATTTTTAAAACACTATGCAATTAGTAGAGGTGACAAACTGGTATCAGACAAATTTATAAAGAAATTGAACAGGAGATATTAACACCATTATTAGAATCTTAAGGAATACTCTGGGTTATCTAAAAGAAACCACTTAACACCTTATTTTTTCTTACCACAGGAGTTCCAAAGACGATTCATAAATAATTGCGGAGTCCTCATACATCCATCATTAGTTTCTCAAGTTCCACTTGTCATCCAAGTATCTATTGCTGAGTGCTACTTGTAAACAAGCACGAGGCTGAATGTTCTCCAGTCCTGAGTGGAGCTGACAGTTCTGTAGCAGCTGCTGCTGCCTTTTGTGTATCCCTAACGCATTTACTCAAAATAGGTGCAATTTGAAGCCACCAATTATGCAATTTTTGAACACACTAGGTGCATAGACAGACTCTTTTCATGGTAAGAAAAAATTAAACCATCAGATTCAAATAACATCTTCCACTAACATAATTGAGCACTGAAATGGCCTTAAAAAGAGCAAATACATGGTTATAACAGAAACTATCAGCTAATTTAACTGCCTTATACCACAAAATGTGAAAATACAAACATGTACACCCCTGCACACAGACATTTTCTTTTTTTTTTTCTGTTTTTCTATTTATTTGGCAGTACAAAAACAATGAAATTACCACAAAAGACAGGCTGGGGGCTTTTTGTTCTTCCAGTGATTTCCTGTTATTTCATCCTAAACTCAAGAACTTAGTGCCGTGGCACACAAGTGTGGAGATGTTCTGACAGTTTGACTCCCTTCACAGTGAAACATTGCCAAGCCAGCTCCCACCCTTGTGATACGGAACTGGATGACACCAGCAAAATGGTATCTCTCACCTGAAGAAACAATTAAGAGTACCAAAAGTAATAGCCTGTCTTTGTACATTCGTGTGGAGTAATAGCCTTTGATAGGCAGAGAGAGGGAGAAGTTCTGTTTCCATGCTGTGATCATTTGAGCAACACCCTGACTTGTATCAGTTTTCAGCTGATAAAAATGAGTGCCTTGGGCAATGTGGTGGCAAGAGTTGATGGGAAAGACACTGTGCAATTACGGGCCCTTGTAGAGAAGAAAATGGGCAAACTAAAGGAACATGGATTTGATCGGGCATGAGGGGAGAAATCAATAATTTGGTGGCACAGCAGATAGAAAATTAATGGACTTGAGGGGATAAAGCAATTACTTGTTTGATAGGGAAGCTGATGGACACAGAAAGCGGTGCCATAGAGTGGTTTTGGAACATACATACTTTTCATAACACTAAAATGCAAAGCCTTTCTGCCTGTGAGGATGTTGAAGAGCACTGGCAGGTTACTTCTTTCCCCAATAAGGATATTCATCTGGATGACTGGTGATTATTACGTGGAAAGCAAATGTGTTGCTCTTTTATTTCCAAAGTCATTTTTGCGTCATGTTCTCCATTTTCTCAAAGGGTCTCTGAGCTTCCAGTGAGCATTTTCCTCTACCATATTTGTATTTCTTTAACTTTTTAGAGCTGAAGTCCATTTAACATAGCCAGTAATAAACAATTAAAAATGTTTCATTCATTTCTCTACACTGCTTTGACTCCTACCATAAATACTCTGAAATTGTCTTCAGGAATCACAACTGAATCAGGCAGCATATGCACTAACTCACACAGCATTAAAGGACACGATTTGCATGTGTTTGTACTGGGTTCACTCACTTGTCAGATAAGTTACTTCTAGCGTAGCTTTTTAAGCTATAAATACAGTCAACATCTCTACATAAAAAACTCTCTGTGCATATTCACTTTGCAAATGATTGAAAACTTGCACCTTGACATGTATTACATCTGTTCAGCAGCTTCTACAACAAAGTCAACTGTACTAATTAATTTTGAAGTTTAATTAAAACCAAAGAGATGCTTTAGCATATGCACATATAAAGATCTTTTCTACCTTGAAAACACAAACCTTTTTTTTTTTAAAAAAACATACATTCCACTGTTGGAGTAATTTTCACTACGGGTTTACTTTTTAAAAGAAATTGCCTTCAAAGAGGTGAAGGCACTACAAAGAAACAGAACAGCAGTGTTGAGCATCCAGACAGATCACTTCAGAAGAGCCTGAACCGAAAACTTAATTACAGTCTGAGTTAAGAGATGTTCCATGACTTATTTGTTTCTCTGTTCCTGTAGAACCCAGTAAAACATTCAGCCTGAGGGAGAGGTCATCTTACTCTCTTTCTCCACTGGGTCCAGAATAAATTGTTTGATTTTTTACTTTAATGCACCTGACCCTGAAGGAAGGGGAAAGATGCTGCTGATTACAAAGAGTCAGGTCTGAGTGGATGCTGCCCAAGTCATCACACAGCTTTAACAGCCCTCTGTGTCTCAGCTTGCAAAATCCTTTCTTACATTACCAGAGCTCAGTGATCCTGCAAATTATGAAGCATTAATGTAAAATTCAATATTTTAAAACCTAGACAAAGGGCAGAGCAGTACAAACAAATTGCATGGAGCTCAGTTAATAATAGTAATTGTCACTTCGTTATATACAGCTCAGTGATGTTACAGGAAGATCTAGAACGGCACAACTCTTCCCCAAATGTCTTTGATTTTGCTTTCCACAGTAATAATGCTTTTCCAGTAGATTTTCTTCCATCTTTATCTTTGAAGACTCCTAGAGAGCTTGGACGTGCCATTGTTCTTCAGATTGAATTCTTTGGGAATAAACTAGTAAAGGACCAGTTTCTACAGCACAATTCCCTTATTTCCTCCAGTACCCCATGAGACAAGTACTGAAATGCTCACATTTCCAGAGCACCCAGTTCAGTGAAACAGCTCTGATTACCAGTATGTTCAAATAAATGCTTTTCTCAGTAATTTTTGAGTGCAACAGCACTTATCAGGCAGAATGAGCCCTAAGGCTACATGACATTAACCAATATGTTTGTTTGTAGAGGGCCTTTTCCTGATTAAAGTTTTTTTTAAATACATGTTTTCCCCTGCATGTAGAGCTCCTGTGTCACTGTTTCTTTTTTTTTCAAAACAAAATGAAGTAATTTTCTAGCCTCAGGTCCCACAGCACATACAGACTGCAGACAGGCACCCCGAGTAAATATATAGGAACACTCATCTCCCAAAAGGGTCCATACAAGCAACAACTGTAATTCAAATAGGAAAACTAAAGAAAATTTTAGAAAAACTCAGAAATAAAAGACATTTCTTCCTATAAATACTATTTTCTTTTGTTGACAGTTTGCACTTCAAAGAAAAACATTGATACTGCTGCCAAATGTAGCCAAATATTTCCCTTTCGAGATCAATAGCAATTCTCCTGTTGGCTTTTGTTGAAGAGATTCTGAATACAAAATACTAAAATATTGTTGTCTGGTCTTTTACCATTAGAGGACTTCATGACAATTATTACAAAATGTAGTTTTTCATGCATCATCTCAGTTTTCTAAGGAAGAATGCTACCAACTGCAAGCTAACAACAAAAGCCTTGAGTTAATTTCAGCTGCAAATTTAGCAAGTTATTAAAGCACGAGAACTAATGATTCAGATGCAAGAACAAGTATAGGGTATACCATGGGCTTCAACATTAGCTGCTTGTGGGTGTTTCATATGCAAAATCTGTGTTTAATTCAGGAAATAATGTGACATTTTTAGTCATCTAAGATCTTAGCAACACAAATAGTGTCAGTTGCAATAGTTGTAGCTACTCAAAATGGAATTTCACACTATAAGAACTGGAACATTTGAAAATTACTAGCTTTTCTATTTTCCTTGGAAAACAAAAATAAATTTTAATTCCTAGCTATACAGTTCCTGTGTATTTCAGAAATTCTGATTTAGTATAAGCAATTTTTCCAGTGGTGATCTCTGTATCAATAAACTTCATAAACAGCATTGGAATCTGTGTTAATAAGCCCTTTCTCAGTCACCTTGAGCTGAAGAGTACTAAATTTTCATGAAATAAATTATTTATCTCTAGAAATATGACTTGTATCAAACAGGATGGTATTTAGCAAATGTCAGTTTGAGTTCAGAATGGGCTCATAAACCCAACTTCCAACTGTGCTGCCTCAGGAAGGACATGAATTTGTTCCCTGCAGCAAGAATGGTGCCACTGCTATTTTATTTTCTGTACCAGAAAGTTCTGTTTCGACATCCAAATTACCGAAGGATGTTGTTTCAGAGCATAACGGAGACTACTTGATTTATAAATGAAAGCTGGCAAGCTAAGGAGATACTGACAGAAACTATTGCTTTAGTCACCATGGAATATGACATTCTTGCATCTAGCATGTATTTTTTGGAAACAAATGTAGGACAAAATCCCACATGATTATGTAGGCTGAGAGCATTTTAAATATAATAAAAAAAAGGAGATGAAGTGGACCTGATTGACATAATTTATTTAACTTTTAAAAGGCTTTGACAATATTCCTACCCAGAGGCTATTAAATGAAACATATTTTTAGGGAAGAACTAAATAGTATAATGAGTTTATTTTAAGAAGTATGATAAATGTCCACAGAACATCTTGTCAACAAGTAGTACAGAGAATGGCCACTGTACTGATCAAGGAAATGGAAAGTAGAAATCAGAAAACTCGCCCTCACTCCGGAAATCTGAGAAGGGATAGCAATATGGTCAAGAAATGCATGTCATGTGCCAGCAGTGTGTGTTGCAGGAGAAAGATGAAAAAAAGACCCAAGAAAGATAAAAATGAAGACTCTGTAATCTTTCTTTTAATATAATCTAATAACTTTTCCTTTAGCTGTCCAATACCTGTTTGTTTGAGCTAAATGCATTAAGAATACCTGAAACTCTAACACATGGGGCCTAAAAACACAGTATTCATACATTGTTAGGGTTTCAATAATTTATTGTAAAAGCAAGCTAAACAACCTATACTGAGTAGTTATACAACATGATCTATAAAAACTGCTGTAACTGACCTTTGCTTCCATTTATGCAGAAAATTAGACCTTTTGATATTCTGAAAGAGAATCCATTACTTTACACTTACTGAACAGTAATTATTTTATAAACTGTGGGCTTTCTCTGTATTAAAATAGTTTCTGGCTAGTGTTCTCCATCACTGCAGCTCCTGCACCACTGCTCTGTTTTTCTGTTGGGTGAGACTATATCATGGTGTTTCTCACACTATGGTTGTTTTCTATGTCACCTCTGTGAAATGACAGAGATTTCCTTTAGCTTGTACTATAACGTGTTCTAGTTCCCAGAAACTTTTGGAAGTCAGTGTGAAAAGTTCTAGAGAATTGTAATATCTTATTTGATTCTATTAGCTTTGAGAGTAGCCTGTACTGTAAAAAAAGAAAAATAATTTAGAAGGAGATCCTAATTATTTGTAAAGCATACTCTTCACTAAAATTATGCCAAGGGGGCAGGGGACTTGACTAAATACAAATACCTCATAAAACAAAAGATCACGTGGACCATTCTACACTGAACAAAATAGACTCCATTGCCTTTAAAAGCCCTTTACTGGGTCTTAGGATGTTGCTGCTTCCTCCTTTCTCCAGCATGGGAAGCAAGAGTTTAGAGAGAGCCCATTTCATGCTGGCTCTGCAAGTAATTGATTTTGCATACCATCTAATTTCACTGATGTGACTCAACACTCTCCTGCCTCGTGTAATGAAGATCCCAGGTATTTGCCTATATTTAGTTTACAGCAGGTTTCCTACACACCCTTCTCTGGCAGCAGTGCAACATATACAGCCCTTGCAATAGACCATGACACTCTCTACATACTTATTCTGATCCCTACTCCAGTGAATAAATTTTCAAAAGCTTCTATTCCTGCTTCAGACTTTTTTTATTTGTCCTTTTTCATCCTCAAGACAAATCACGTGCTCCAAAAGGGTTATATTTAGGTCTTGTTTCATACATCGAATATCACATCAAATGCCAGGTATCTTCTACTAAATCTTTTTCCAAGGCACTTTTTAAAAAAGTCAGTTAAGTTCCCCATGCTCATGGAATTCACAGGGAAAAAGGGAATCTTGCAGTTTTGCTTGAACTTTGCTCAATGTAAAAAGAGCTACTGTAACCTTTAACTTAAAGAATAATTAAAATTTGCAAGGTATGTTACCAGATTGGGGTTATAACAAGTTGCGTAGACTTAACAAGAAGCTATCAAATAAATCTTTCAAAATTTCTCACATTAGTGGCTGTTAAGCTGAAGGTTTTAGCAGAGACTTCTTTCCAAGAAACACTGACATGGTTTCTGTTATCAAGTACTGACCTAACCCGTGAGAGAATATCCAGACATGTTTAACTTATTCTGTGTTACACTCACCCTACTAAATTTAGTGATTTTTCTGAGGAGTGGTCTCCTGGCTGTAGCTGAAGGATATAATGAATAGTTTTTAAAACCAAACTAATTTCAGAATTCACATGGCTCCTGACCCTCATTCTAAAGTTCAAGAGAGAACATGAATTGCATAAATGAAGCAAAGCCTTTGTTCACAGTACTGGAATTGAGCTCATTTGTGTCTTGCACCCCATGAGCAGGGTCAGAGATGAAAGCTAAATTACCCACAAAACCTTTAACGGCCATTACAGCAAACTGAGGTGACATATAAAGCCTGAAGGAGAGCAGAGATAATGTTCTTGTAAAGGAAACACCTGCCTTGGGCTTATGTGAATCTGTATTAAGTACAATATATGCAGTGAAATTCTTGCAGTAAGGTGCAGATACAAAGAGGATTGCTGGGATTTTTTTCCAATGTATTAAGGATGGATAAATTTAATAATCAACTTGACTAAAGACTGTGTTGCCCACGTTCTAGGTTCCCTTTTAGTAAGGACTCTGCATTTACAGAGAAGTCCGTTCTTTTCAGTAAAGCAGCCAGAAAAGCCCAAAAGGCAGAACACAGTAGGAAACCAGTGAAAAGTATATTTTTAAATTGCCTAATTGGCATCTTGCAGTGGTAGGAGAGTGAGATGACCTTGGCATTAGAAAAGCTATATTATTCACACAGCACAATGGATGGTAGAATACAAGAAAAGACAAGACCTGGCATGCTAGACAGAGCAGATAATTTTGAAGTACTGGTGTTGAAAACATGAATGTGAAGCTTCAATTTGACATTCTGGTCAGATAGAAAGAGAAATTCAGCTGAGTACATAATGAAAAAACGTTAAGATTTGCCTAAACCCAATGTCATCTTAGCAGCTACATTTTTAAAAAAAAGGATCAGGGCTATCATATGTATGAACAACCCTAGATACAAATAACTGATCATAGCAAGTTACAATGAAAAGACGCCACCTTTTAAACATTTTTTTTTACCATCACTGGTATGACTGTGTTGGCATAAAAAGAGATTAACAGTTGAGAATGGAGACAACAGTTCTTCCTTTGCAGGAAATTACAGTAACTATGACTGCAGTGTTACAGTTATGTCTTTAGTTTTATTGATAAAAATAAAAAGTCCTCCAAATGGCTATCAGAAACATTCTGCAACAGGGAAGATGTCCTAGGAGAAGGCTATAGTTCTCACTTCAGTACTTTCTAGTGTGGCATGTTCCCCGAGTCATACAATGAATTAGTAGCTTTTCAGTTTCACCAGCACTGTAGCTGCATCTAACCCTGTTGTTGAGCCTAAGACTACAGAACTCTAGAGAAAAATGCCAGTAGTCCAGAATATTAATGGCATCAGACTTTTTGCTGACAGTTTTGACACTTCAGTGGCTTTCATCATTATAATACCTGAGAGTTCACAAATGTGAATAAATTTATCTTTATGATGCAATAAAAATATGAAAGTATAATCTCTTCTGTCTCCCCTCTTTTTCATGCACTACATCTACAGGAAAGAAGGAACAGGAGTAAATGCTCAAATAATTCCAGGATGATACTAAATTGCATTACTAGAAGTTAGTTCACTCAATCTCATTTACCCATTTTAGTCAAAGTTGAGAATCATTTATTGCAGAAAAAACATTCAGTTTCCAGTTGCATAAGGAAACAGAAATAGTTGACAGCTAATGATAGTAACTTAGATGCTATCAGCAATGATTCAGGAAATAAGGATATTAAATACTGGAACCATAGAGCACAACCCACTAGAGGCAGTAACATTTTAATAGGACTGTGAGAGCTGAAAGACCACCCTGATTCTACTGATGTTGCAATTTGCATGAGTTGATATGCAAATTTGCTCCATCAGCAGCAAAATGGCTCTGCATAAAATCAGGAAGTCACTGACTATAAACTTTTCACAGCAAAGATCCACCAGTGGCAATCAGAGCTGGAAATTACTAACGGAACTCTGGATAAGGCAGTGGTATTTCATCATCTACTGCAGAGCAGGGCGGAAATGCAGCTTTGGTTCTTCAGCTGGATGTTCACAAAATCAGTGGTCATTTAGGGTAGGGAAATTTGCTTATGGATGCCAAATATTCCTGATTCAATAAAAAAGGTCTTCCCAGAGATGAATTCATTTTTCCAAGCTGGTTTCTTAATACATCTCCTCTAAATAAGAAAAATTAATCTTCTTTAAGCATCACTTTAACTGCAAGAACTAAATTAGAAGCTAATATTCACCCAAAGGACACAGCTTAATTACCTAAAGATGAACCATTTAAAATAATTTGAAGAATATTTAGGACATGTTATTTTAAACATCTCTTTCAGTTCATTTCTCTGCGTGATAACTTGGCTTAATTACTTATCTCAGCTTTAGTTTCAGATCTGTAAAAAAACCTATCTGTTAATTTTAAACATGTATCAGCTTTCACAGTGCCAGAAATGGATAAAATATGGAATAGTATGGCTTTCAGAAAGAGCATTTCCCCTCTCTTTCTGGAGTTCCTAAATCAGCTTGGCCCATGCACTCATCACTGGCTAATTCTCTAGCCAGACTTAACAAATTTATTTCTTTTTTTAAAGTCATGCACTTCATTCAAGCCACTGGCTGTACAGGAGGCAGGGCAGCTTTGAAAAAGAAGGTATTTATTTAAATTATCGTGCTTCCAGTTAGAAAAGGACATAGTGTTGCACTGATGCTATTAACCTCAGCAAAGAACTTTTACCCTCAAGATTTCTCTGCTTGATGGCATGTACACAGATGGCAAGTTTCCATGCTTGGTCATTCCCTGGCAGATAGTGACATTTCTGATACACTTAACTTGTTGACATAAACCGTAAAATGGGAGGCTGAAAATATTTTGAAGCTTGGAAATTGTTTATGGTGCACATGCTTCCACATATGCACAAACTATTCATCTATCCTTCCCATACAAAATGTGCATATATTTACAAACAGTTTGTTTAGACTCATTTCTAGATAAAGTTCATTTATATACCCTCTTTTGTATGTTCTTCAAAATACCTTACAAAACAATAACACACAAATAGCGTTGAGACACAGTGTAAAACCTAGCAGTGATTAGAATATGCATAAACTTTCTCTAGTTCAGCCATTTCACAGGAAACAGTTCCAGGTTCTTTCTCATAGCCCAGTTTTTCTGCAGAAGAGCTATCAGTTATAGGAGAGACATAGAGAACCTTAATTTTCAGTAACAGCTTTCTGTGACTGTGGAGATCTGGTTACTTGTTCTAGGCTTCAACTTGCCTTTCACTGCTTTGAATTACCAAAAAATGAAAAAGTGATAGTCGTTATTTCCCATCTCACTTCTCATTTTCCTTGTATAGAAATTTTTTAATGATTATATAAGCATATACAGATAAAGATCTAGAGACCACACAGCAAAACAGAGGAAGACTCCTGAATCTCAAACAAAACCTCTGGTCTCAAAGTTTCTGTAAATAGCTGCCTACATTCCTTGTTCGATTTGAAAAGTTTCTAAAACATTGAAGGTTTGCAACAGGTGACATTCAAGGCTATCTGGGTTCCTCTTCATCCCCCCTCTTGGTCATGCCCAAGAAACCATAAGTAACCTGAGGATCCTGTGTAGTAGTCATGTTAAAAGCACATCTAAAATGTTCCCAGAAGACCACGCTCATGGCTGCTGTATCTTTAAAAGAACTGAGAGGTATCTGAAGACATTTTGGTGGCACTTGGCCAATCAACAGGAAATCTCAGCTCAGTACCCTCTAGAAAACAAAGCAAGTTCAACCCACATCTATGACTTGTGGGGAGAAAGGCCATGCTCAGGTATCATTCCTGCCAAGTCTGTATCACTTTGCAGCCAAAGATGCAAGATCCAAGAATCAGATGGCACGTAAATGAGACTCTGAGCTTGCAGCAGGGAAGTGAGAGCACGCAGGGGAGGTGGTGGCTAACAGTCCCTATTCCTAGCATCACTTCAGGGAAGGAGCAGTGGGATTTTTAAATTTTTCTTTTTAAGGACTGTTTAATGCAAAACTGCATAGATGTGAGCAAGTATCACCACCATAAAAACAAAGGCAGCTACTCATTCTGAGTTCTGGCAAACCAGATGCACGTTCCACCACTGAGGAGGGTTCTCTGAGGTGGATTCTGGTTTGGGAGAGGTGCCTGGCAGTGGCTGTCATTAGCACCTAGAAGCAGGGTGAAGGTTCCTACCATGCCTTTGCATAACAGTGTGTTATCAACAACATTTGGATTGATCTTGAGAAGTTGCTCAAAGGACTGCAGGACCCACATTTCTCCAGGGTCGGGGCAAAGTTGTAGAAAGACTGAGTAAGGGCAAGTCCTTTGGAATCAGCATTCACAAACAAACAAATAAAAAGCCCAAACCAACGTGTCAAGCTGGGCAGCTATATGATAACTTAAGAAATAGATTATAACTGATATTTTTGTCAGCATTTTGATAAGTCACAGCCTTTAAATGAAGCTCATGTCAATGTGCAAATTCTATAGCAAAACTCCTTTTTTAACAAAACAAGAGAAAAATTTATATAACACAGCTCCGTGGGGAATTTTTCTGTGACAGTTGACAGCCATTAGGCTTGTTTGATGCTTATGAGGTCAGACAGCTACTTCCCTCACCCACAACTGTTTAACTTCTAAATTTGTGCTCAGTATCCATTTCCAGCTTCAGCTGCTTTTCTTCTCTGAGTAATGTGAATGTCATTTTAATGTTTTCATAGGCATGGTAAATTCCCTAAAAGGACAAGTGGGACAATGAAGACATCAGAGAAATACGCATTTCATGTATGCCACACGATGCTGTCTCATTCTGGATGCTGAATGTTTAGTATTTTTGTCTTATTAAAGCCAGTTGTTTTTTCCCCCTTAAACGCACACAGACTTACTAACATCACAAGGTTGACACTGAAGCACTAAGGTTATGTAGAATCATTATAAATAGGCAGACTGGACCTTATCCAGTCTCCAGTAGGAGAAACTTCCACTGCTACGATGATGAGCTCTGTACACTTTTTTCCATCTACACCAAAAGATATGTTCTACAAAGAACAGCTAAGCTCTCTGAGAACTGTTGACTGATTTTTGTAACCCAATGATCTCCTCTCCAATAACAATACCAGTATCTATGCCAGACTACAGTCAATAAAACTGGAGATGTGGAGAATTGTTGTTCAGAACTGAAGCTCTCTGCTAAACATTAGACCTCCTGAGGTCACCTAGGCACTTATATGTTCTCCTTTTTATAGTTTAATCTAACTAACATCTGCCCCCCTTGGGTAATTTTTATGTTAGGTAAACAATATATCATGTTTTAATATTTGTTAAAAGTTACTGAAACAATAAATACCAGCATATACATCTATTTACATACTCCTTGTCTAAAATTGTATTATTTCAGTCTTGATACCTTCTGAATTCAAATTTGAGCTAAGTAAACTCAGGTTCTGAGTTGTTAAGACTGCTGACAGATTGCTAAAATGAATTTTAAACACAGACTGTGTGTTCATGAAAATATCAGCTATTTCCTCCTCTTAATTATAATGAAGTTTACGAACCATTATTCCAAAGAGGGAGTTTTTCAGAAAGGACAGAGTTGTATTTCTTACAAGTAGGTGGGGGCCTCACTTCTTTCCATCAAAGCAGAAAACAGGATTAGACTCTGAGAGCAGGTCTACCATACACAGACTGACAACGTAAGGCATACAGATTGTCAAACAGGTACAAGCGATGTATTGTAGAAAATTATCAAAGACCAAGTGAAAAAAAAGGTGAAGGAAAAAAATTACACCTAAGCAACCGAACCAAAAGACCTGAAATTCAGAATGTGACTTTTAAATCTATTAACCAAAGTATGTTAAAGGCAGTATGGAGTAACTCTTGGAGCACAAAAATTAATCTTCTTTGGGCATTCAGATTTTTATTTCTTGTTTATCCAGTGTCTAACAGTAGATTATAACTATAGATATATAATGTCTGGTTATTAATCATATTTAGTTATATTCCAGTGAATTTTTATTTTCTCGTTTGGTCTGTTTACTGATGAAGAACAGCATATTTAAGTAAGATGTATAAAATCTGAGTTGTGACTCTAAAATTAGAACACTCCATAGGACAAATGCTCCTGCTTCTTTTCCCTAGGGAGATTGTGATGCTAGTTAGAAGAAATGTCTGAGATTTAAAGCTTTGAGTAGCAGTGACAAGGTGCAGGTAGGGATTTAAGAAAAATGTAAATCTTTCTATTTCTTCTTGGTCAACACTGACCTTGCCTCAAGGATTTACTCATCTAGGAATTAGGCTACTGTAATTCTATTTGATGCTGTTCTAGTTCTTACATTGCTTCCATCTGCATAGTATTTCGGTGCCTTCAAGCTTCAGCGTTATAAGCAGCAGGCTGAATGCTATTTTCTTTCTTTTTTCCTCCCTCTGTAGGGAAATGCATTCAAAATTGCAGTATTTTCTGTTATGTGAAAATGTCCTGTTTCTTTGTCCTGTAGCAGACAGTAATACATTGTTCACATGCCATGTTGTCATTTTCATACCCATCATAAACATCTGCTTTCTTCAAGAAGAAAAGAGGATATCTGAGGTGAACTTATCTTTAGAACGCTCAAGAAACAGAGTTAAAAATTAGAAGGAACTTCAATAGGAAAAAAATCTTCTGTTTTGCAGGTCCCATCATAGAAATGCAATTCTATCCAGATGCCCCACAAGATTTATCTACAAAGGTACAATTTTTCCTGAAGAGCTAAGTATGCTTCCTATAGGAGGAGCACTTGTAAACACACTTCCTCAATAATAAAGAAAAACTTTCAAGAATTCCAGTCCACTCATCCTTAAGAACAGAATCCATCAAAATCCCCAAACAGGAAACACATTCTCTGGAGAAGATAATGTAATAATTCCCTGGGATTTTCATTTAGAAATTCAGAAATATGCTGAAGTTTGTAATTAAGGCTACTAATATCAATAGGTGGCTTTGCAATTAAGGATGCTTCGCCCCATCACGAGTCTGATCAGCACACACAATTAGTCACACTTGCTGTGAGGAGAACATACCAATGTGAACTACACAGGTTACTTAGGCTATCAAGAGAAACAAAATAGGCCATCTGTGCTCCCATGGTACCATATGTGGTACCAAGTTCTGTGCATTATTAAAACCAGACAGTCTGTAATTTAGGACATGTCAATAATTCAACTGTTGTCAACTGCTCAATGCATTTGTTGTCTTCATTAAGCACTTAAATAACCATGGTATTAACCTAAGACATAATTTCACTCCTCTGGCCTATCTTAAAGCAAAAGGTGTAAGAAGCCAAGTATAACCACAACAATTAAGGTTTCAGAGATATACACTAAAGGACTTACTGTGATGATTAAACCTTTTTCCTGGAAATATTTAACCAATGGGACAGCATTCTGCTTGAAATTCATTAGTCTTCTTTGAGTGGCTTTCAGGTTATCATCAGGTCTCCCTTGCTGTTCTGCACGCTTCAGTAACCTTTCTTTCAGCCTTTGACTGGAACATGCCAGAAACACCACCAAGTCTGGGGTACAGATCTGTGGAAAGAGCAATTCAAGAAGTCTGATTAAGTTGACTATCCAGGACTACAGGACTCAGCAATTCCTTTATTATGTGAGGCACAGATATGCTACATTTTTGTAAGCTGGAACTTGATGAAGCCATTTGTTTTCTGCTCGTTTTTCTTTCTTTTTTTATTAAGGGAAATTTGTTGGCTTAAGGAGGGGCTTGTTGATCTTATGTGGAAGTTAGTCAATTTGTTGCACCTGAAATGCCGAGATAAAAATCTTCTTTAGAAGTTTTGGTTACTCATGCTATCAAACAGTTAAAGAAGGGATACCTCTGGTGCTTGACGGAGGGAAAGTAATGATAGTTCCACTTAGGAATACTGCTAAATGTCCACAGGCAATCTTTGGACATCACTAATATTTAGTACATATGGTGGAAAAACCAGAAGTCATAAAATCATTTACGTTGAAAAAGACCTTTAAGATGACTGGGTCCAAGCATTAACCCAGCACTGGCAAATTCTCACTAAAATATGTCCTTAAGTGCCAGATCTACATGTCTTTTAAATATCCCCAGGGATAGTCACTCTACTGTTTACCTGTTTCAAGGCTTGACAACCCTTTCCATAAAAAAATTTTTCCTACTATTCAACCTAAACCTCCCCTGGTGCAACCTGAGGCTACTTCCTCTCACTCTACAGTCACTCAGGCACTTGAAATCACAGGATTTTAAAAATGGGGTTACAAGTATATACTAACTATATTCGTAAGATCTGATTTTATTCTTTCTTCTACCTGGTTGCAGCAAATAAATTTACCTCTTTTTGAAGATTTCACTGGCTTAATGTTGCCTTTTAAAACTTACTGGAATTCTCTGTAAGAAGGATTTAAGATAAAAACAAACTGTTCAAGTTTTTATTGATTACAGATTAGAAAGGGTTTATTTGCTCTCACATACAAGGACAAAGTCATTTCTGCTGTCTTTCCTTACCTGAACAAAAAGTTCATACTTGAAATTTAACTAATGAAACATCAGCTTCGTATTCTAGAAATGACATAATTTAGTTACATTGCAAATGATGGGGGATGCTCAAGAATGCTAAAACGACATTTTTCTCTTGATGTTTTTTATCTACAGAACAATTTTGTCTTTCTTCAGTTTGATACAATGTAAATTTTATAGTCAAATTTGAGCTATATAAAAGTAACACTAAAACATCTACATGTATTCTAACTACTACTGTGTAAAGAATAAGGGATTTACATAGTTTTGTTAATGCTATAGTTGTTACTAATACATTGCTATTGAGGGCCAGAACAAACCAGTTAAACTTCTGAATACTCTCTGTATCTAGATCCTCTACCCAAGGATGTTTAATTGCATAAAGAACACCATCTTTTTAGTCTGAATAGTTGAAACTTCCCAGGTGGACAATCTAAAAAATTAATAACCAAGTTGTTTTTTTTTTTAAATCCTGTTAGCTGGGTTTCTGCCATTTCAGGGAATACAACAAGAAATACAGTCTGACCTTTTTTACTGTCAGACTATGCACAAAAAGGTTTTTAGGAAGTCACAAGAAACAAGTACAGCTTTTCCAGCATGGGGTGATGGTCATTAGCCTTTACAAATGAGGTCACTGACAGAGTAATATATGGATATGAGGAAGCAGAAAGTGGTGAAAAAGCAGAGCCATTTTCAAACAATAAAGGACAGTCCGAAAAGCAGCACTAGCCAGAAGGATAGTGATCTCTTTATCATTACAGAAAATTAAATAGGATTTTAAAGAAAATGAAATTATTTTGTACACATATTGTAGATGATTGGAGACATGAGCACACAAACTACAAAAATACTAGTTCTGGTAATTACTTCTGAGTATCTATTTGATTTTGAAAGAATTAACCTTATAACCTATTTTTTTAAAATAACTGCCAGTTGGAGAGAAGCTCTCTGCTACCTCTAACACACATACCTCAATTTCAACAAAACCAGAGTAACTTTTCCTTCCCTTTTCAGACTATTGTAAATACCTAACTGACAGAGTTATTCTGTCCTTTCACAGATGAATTAATTATGACAGTTAATTTTACTACCACATAACAGCTTTAAGGCACATAATTATTCACATGAAAGACTATGGAAGTAAGTTTCTGTGTTAGACTTTAGTGCAATATGGACATTATTAGAAGTAGCTCTGTTAAGTTAAAGTTGCTTCACTACTACTAGAAGAAAAATTAGGAGTTTGGGAATTCAAAAAGCATACAGTTGTAAAAAACCCAAATTATGACACAGACAGATTCTGAAAGAAAATGCTACAGATTTCAAAGCCTATTTGGTCATGGAATTTGTCTCATGAACGGGAATGGCTGATGCACCTTACAGTAGACTGAGCACAGAGACATCTCAAGTCCCAGTGTGGATATCCAACTGATTGAAGCTTCCTAACACACATTATATGGGGATTCAGACATTACACCTGTAAATCAGAGATCCAGCAAAGTGAAGGACAAAAGGAGTTTATACAAAGTGAGTAGTTTTATTTAATATTTACACTTCTGTAAATCCTGATAATAGTGGCAGAAAGATGCTCCACATGCTCCAAGCTGTATTGGGGCTTCTCACTTTCAACACTCACTCCTGAACATCTTCAGGACTGCATCTACTCAGTCTGTGAACTCATACCAGACCTCCTCAAGTGTAGGACTGAAGCTTTTGTGTATGTATAGCATCAAATCTTACACAGAGTACTTACAATACACAGATCACTCATTAAATTATTAGCCCTAAAGGAAGAAGAGACAGGAAACCAGAAGAGGGTCTCCTGTTTCACACAAACATGAGAGTGCAGCTTTCCACAATCAGGTCTAAAGAAACTGTGGCTGAGCAAGTGCTGCCCCACAGGAGGGGAAGGACCTGAATGTCTTGGCTGCAGGTTCTCATCTGCTTTTAGTTCCCACAAACCGCACTGGCTGCAGCAGTCACCTCATGTTTAAGAAAACAGGAAAAGATTCCCTGGGTTTAATTTCTTTTTTTTTCCCTAATTGTAAAATGAGGATAGTAACAAGGTATAGCTTGGACAATTAATTAATTAGGTTTAATTATTTCCTTTTGCTTTTAAAAATGGAAAATTCTCTACAGGACTTGAGTACTGTTGTTCTTATTTTTTTCACAAGTAACAGCAACAATGCAAAAGACACTATCAGAATGCCAAGAACTAGGACTACTTTTTTCTTACATTGTGGGTTTTGTAATTTGAAATATATTTCACTCACAGAAAAAAAAAAATCAAAGAAAACAGTATTTTAAAAATCTCAGTTCAAGAAGCCTAATTTCAAATGAAGTACTGCCTGAAAATTTTTCTGAAGTGTGAAAAAAAAAAGAAAAAAGTAATTCAAGCACCTTTGAGGTAGGAATACAATGCAGATTCTGATTATGTGATGTCCCTATGAACTCATCTTTTACCAGCAGAATATGCATCTTTATCAGTAGGAAGTAGTTGAAAACCATTTAATAAACACAAGATGAACAAAAGGGTAACATCTCTGCTATACCCACAGGCATACAGACCTAATAGCACTTAATATATTCCTCCCACGTGCATTTACAACCTTCAGGATGCACCTTTGAAGTGCTATTGATATTTCACTCCTGTTTTCACGAGCCACTCTGCTTCCACTTACCTCAACTGTACCTGTCTGCAAGACATGCTTACAAATACTTTTAGCTGGAATGCAAGAGGCTAGTGGGAATATATGGACATCTGGGATTACTTGCCTAGGAACACAACTATTCTCCTATGTAAATGAGTACAAATTGCTTTTTTTCTAACAAAGAAAAGGGTTTTTATGACTCATTTGAAAAGAAACTTATTTTTCAAACTCAGAACTGTGTTGTTGAGTTTTATGGCTAGGGAATAAGTTTTATTCTGAGACCCAGCTTACAGAAAAGGTGTACAGAACCAACACAGCGAGAAGAACTGGATTTCTTCATGCTGATTTCCCATAGTATGCTCATCTTATGCTGAAGGCAGAGGGTTTTATTTGTGTCCAGAAATGCAACTGAGGTAGGACTGTGAGGCTCAAGGAAGTGAATTTGACTACTTACTAGCTGGAACTCAGCAGAAGGGAGAACCTTTGCCTATGGGAACAGACAGGTTTCTGGTTCTTCATTTTAAATGAGAGGAAGAGCATATGGTATCAACTCAGAGCAAAACTGGTGGGTACATCCTCTCATTTTTTAGAATAGTATTTACTAGCAAGTAAATCCTACTCTCTTTGGGTCTGAATTTCCTTCCTAAACTGGAACCAGGAGTAAATTGAGAGTAATTCTATGCAAGTTTGTGTTATTGACATTAAGCAGTATAAGTGGAGAGATGCTTTCTTTTCTCTGGGGATATTTTCTACATCTCCTCTTGTTAGTGAGATTAGCATGGTTGTTTGCTAGAAATTAGATGATTATGTTGTCTCTCATTAGTCCTCATTAGGCAAAAGATGAAAATGCTCTGTTTCTCAATTCCTGCTATGTTCTACTAGACATTCCTGAGACAACGGACAGCTCAGGACCAATTGCCATTAATGTAACAGTGCATTTTATTCTTATTGATGAAGGTTACTAGCAAGCTAGCTTACATCCATTGTATGTGTGCTCTCCCTTGTAATTACTGCTTTACTTTCTATAATTCCATCTCTGCTGGTTTACTAGACTGTTTGCATGGTTTTTTGTTGTTTTAGAAAAGCAAAATCATGAATCATACTGCCAAAGAATTAATCCTGCTGATAGAATTTTTTTCGGTAACTACTTTTGAACCATTGACACTGACCGAGAAATAAGTTTCCAACAAATTGCCCAGAGTATGTAATTAAGCCCCCTAATTGAGAGAGATTGAGAGACACTGGTGCCTTTAGGGAGAACTGATTCAGACTTTCACCTGTGTAGAGCAGCTAACTGATAAAAATCCCCATCTGTAAACACTAATGCTAAGGATAGAGAGAAAGGTCTGAGCAGACCTCTCCTTCAGAGCCACCATCAGGCACCTTCATCCACTCCGACCAGCAATGGATGAGCTTTTCTTCACCTAGTCTGGCTAGCAGAGAAGAGCTCTGCTCCAGAGAAACAGGAAACCTGAGGTTTAAGGACTCTTACCCAAGCAGAAAATTGAACCACTGCTTGTGTTTCTCTCAAGAGTGCTCTAGCTTTCAGAGGAGAAGACAGATAATGATAAGAACATTCCACAGGCTCCCTGGTCAGGCTTGGCTTTAAGACAGCAATGTAAAACTAGCAGGGCCAAAGACAGTGAACAAGAGGAATCACAGCAAAGCAGACTGTTGATGTGGTGGTCCTCCCACTCCTCAACAGATCACATTCAGTAGGTGATTGTACCTGGATCAGTGAGGTGGAGATTCAGGAGAAGGGAGATAGAAGTTGAGGAGGAGATGAAATGAAGACACATTGGCCATGATACATCAAAAGTACCTTTACCAGAATGACAACCTATTGCACAGAACAGATTCTTTCCCCTTAAGAAGATTCATAACAAGGTTGGGCTTGTTTCCCTGGTAGTTCTGGTGCCCACACTCTTGGCCAGTGCCAGCAGGTTTCCTATGAGAAGCTCTTTGCAAAGCTCGAGCTTGACAGTCAGACCACCACGATGGTCCCACAAACACCTGTGTTGAACTTGGAGGGGACTGCAGGCAGCATTTCTGCTTGCAGGTTTAAGTATCAGCCTTGAAGGGACAGTACTGCTGTCCTCAGCCGTGAAAGTACAGTCAGTTTGTCTCAGCATCCTGTGCTGTGCCACCTACACAGTTCCACTGCATCATAATTATTCTCATAATAATTTTCATATGGAATATATCTGTGAGTTAAAAATTAACTCAAATTACAGCCAAGATGACTCGTTATCTTTTGTAGGTGTAGTGCATTTAGGAACATTCTTAAGGGCATTTTAAATAAAAAATCAGATAAAATTTACATCCTCTATTATTTAAATTAATATTTTACTCAAATATAGTCTTATTAACCAGGCCATACATGACAAAAATATTATTTTAGATAACTCCTACCAAAATAGTTTTTCTCTCTTATCAAATAATTAAATTATATATTCATTAATGAATAGCCACTCATTCTAATACCCGTTCTAGATTTATGTCACTATTAAAACATTACTATTAATATATTTTAAGCAAACTACATCTGTACTTACTCTTTTGAAACTAAAAAGGTTAATATTGGAGAAGGAATTATTGAAATTGGAAGGAAAGTTGCACACATGAATGACTGAAAGTGTTGGGGGGGAAAACAAACCAAAGCAAACCAGTAAATGAAATTAACCGTAAAATACAGTTAATTGTTTCTCTTGGGAAGGGTAAAAACCATGTGAGAAATTACACAGAAAATCAAATTGCAGTTCCTTCACAAATCATTGGAGTTCAATACACCTGTCAGAGGCATTTCATTACAGCATTACTGGAGAGGAAGATATTTACCATGCTGCAGCAGACTAGGACTGTAGGTGACTTGCTGCATTTTAAGCTGACACGTTAATGGTAAATAAACCATTTTTTCCTTGGCATTTTCAAATGTGTCCTTGAAATCTAAACAACTTTCTACTACTTGTACTCAGCAGAGATCGTGGATAGCTTAGAAATTTGTGATTCAGGATGGCTTTATGCCTAGGCTCAAACTATATACATCAGCATTAAATCTGCATTGCTATGCAGAAAGACTTCAAAATTATCAAAAGGCAGAAATTATCATATATTTAAAACAAATATATAAACTGGAAGTTCTATTTGATTTTAAGACAGTGAAATTCAAATGTTTTCGTTATTTCTACACAACTATGGCTGCTTGGAACTTCAGGGCTGTATTAAAAGTACACCTATCAAAAGTGTTGGCATTATTGACTCTGTTCTCTGGAATTAAGAAATGAGAGGGTAAGAACCTGGCAACAATCTAAGACCTTCCATGAGAGAATTTACTTATTAAACTGAGTTTTCGAAGAGAAAAATATAAGCCTTGTTTCAGCTTGGATAAAAAGTCCCAGGAAAACTGAGAGAAACTCGGAGAATCCTGCAATGCTCATGGTTGAGTTCTCACAGGCCACACTAAGGCTGCGAAGCTGAGTATTAAGAAATGAAGCTGGTGTAGTAAGTGACCAGAATGGCCAATGTGGTGCTGATTGGCAAGTACTGCTGAAAATCTGAAACATCACTGATGCCACCTTAAAGACTTCTTTCCCACTCAAAAGATACGGATGACAGGAACAGTGGTACTGACAAAACTCAATAAAAAGGGGGGGGGGGAAGTGCAAATTCAAATTTAAAATTCCTGTGATGTGTAAAGTGCTCTCTAATGCTCTTATTCCAAATTGACATTATTGTTTGGAATCAGTGTTGGTACTTCTGGTTTCTAGATCTGAGCAGAAAGAGAAATACTGTGAGCGCTGCAAATGAGTCGTTGCTTTATCTTAAGCACTTCAGTCACTGAGATGCAACATGTTTGAATACAATTCTGCCTAGCAACATGTTGAGAACTTACTGTCCACACGAGAGTCTGGCAACATAATAAGGAAGAAATTATCATCTTTTAGCTATACTCACACTAGCATAAGTTGGTTTGCTTTGACTAGTTTACTAAATATAATGGTTTTTTTCCCAGAGAAAAGTTTGGCTTCTGGATTAGTCACAGGGATAAAAATGTGCTGGTAGTACCAAGGGCAATTACAAGCGAAGTTTAACAAGCAGTCATTATCATCATGTATTTCTGTAACAGAATGTTACGTAGGACAGGTATTGAACTGGAGCTCAGACATGTATGTACCTATTTGAATTTTCCAGAAAATGAAGAGCTTATAAAAGCTCAAATATTGTCTACTCTTAGTAACAGCTATGTGAGCCACAAACTGAAAGAATTAATTTAGCATAAATAATTTTTTACATTAAAGATGACTGCCAACACAGCACAGTTAGATTTTACATGTGCTTAGCTGTCCTTTTCCTTTTCTGCTGTAATACAGTAAGCCACTTTCAATACAATTTAGTTTATCTATACAATAACTGAGCACCGTTCTTAGTGGTGAAATCCATACAATAATATATACAACAAACATTCAGTAAATAGGGGTAAGGGAACTACAGTGTTAATGGTTGAGAGCAAGACAGATTTTATGCCATTTGTACCTTTCCTTTCAGCTGCTCACCACCTGCTTTCCACAAGAGCCACCGGTGGAGAATGGGAAGGTGACATGATTTAGACCAAAAACTGTACATGCTCTCTCCTGGCTCACCATTTACTGACCAGGTCACACTCAGTGAGACCCACTCACATCTAGTCCACGTTTTGACTTCCTGTCTCTTTATGACACATTGGGTCCAGATACTTTCTCATGCAGGAACAACACACATGTACCAAAACACTATGGACTTCTTAGGATCAATAACAACCAGACACGCTTTCTTGAACCATAATGATGTCAGCGTTTTGTAGCCTGTTTTGTTTATATTCTTCTACTTTTCCTCACATTTCTTTAATCTCTGTTCCAACCTTACCTTACCTACACTCTCAATATCTTGTATACTTCATCTTTATTTTCATTCAGTTTTGTAACTTTCCCTTCATATTCTACTCCCCTCCCCAGTTTATTTTTAGTATTACTACACATATTCTTGGAGTTTGTTTGTGTAAACCATGGCAAAGAATTTTTATGTGTCAAACAAATTTCTCTGCTGTTTTCAGGCACATAAGCATGCAATGGTCTCAAAGGGACCATCTGTAAGAATAAGTATTCACTCGTGACAAAACTAGTGATATAATCCAAATTAGCTCTTATTCAGAAATTTTCATCAAAAGATCTCAGTGTTCTACAGGGGATGTCTCTGTAAGAATGAGGCACATGTATGCTTCAACCATTTGTATTTGCTGGGATTTCATCGTTTTCTTCAAAGGATGTTCCATTGCTTAATGGACTCAATTAAAATTGTCTTATTTTTTAATCCAAATTTTCTTTGCTGAAATTTCAACTAATTATTTCTCATCTTGTCACTTGTGGCTAATGAGAACAATTCTGTTCTGTGCTTCTATACACTGCTAGAAAGAAAGCTGTAACATTTCTAAGCTATGGAAAACCCCCAGCATCTCTAATTGCAGACCTACACAAATTATCACAACAGTTAATTACTGGATTCTCCACAATTCAATTGCACTTCCCATTGAGGAATCTCTGAGTGCCTTGAAAATGCTTAATATAAATAACCTGACATACCATGGGTTACCATCAGCTTCATCCTGAGAAGGAAGATGAGAACCACAACTGCTGAGAGTCCCCTTTTCTTACCAGAAGGCCTTCCTACTCATGTGTGTAGCATTAAGGCTTACTAAACAGAGAATTTTAAAGAAACAACAGATATATTGTATTTCTTTAAAATATAAATCCAAGATAAAACACTGACTGTATCTCACTGGAGATATTGATATAGAAATAGATGTTCCATATTGAAATACGTATATCCCTTGTAGCTTTATTTCCATGGCCTTAAATATGTTCATATTACAGATCAGCTGCAATGAAAGATGAAGTAGAGGAGCCTAAATAGATAAAATTTTCCTTCCTATGCTCCTACAAAAGGTCTGTGATTCCTTCTTTCCTGTATGTTTTTTAGAACAGATAAGAGTGAAAGGTGTCCCTGTATGAAGTGCTCCTGGATTTTTTTAGTTATCTTTCAGGCAGAATCAAACCCTGAGGAATATGATTTAGCAAATCCCAAGTTGACTGAAAATGAAGAAACTCTCTGACAATACAGTCAAGTGTTTTTTAACTGGTTTTCCTTTGTGGAAAGAGAATGTGAGCCTAGGAGAATTCAAACCACTTAAATCCTGTCATTTCTTCCAGTTTTACATCCCCCATTCTTTCATCAAACATGACATCACAGCACCAAGAAATGCACTTAAGTCCCACTATCACATGTTACACTGGACAAAAAAACTACACAAGGATACGATCATTAACCCTACATTTCTGCTGTTTCACTTATGAAATAGGCAACCTTCTCTTTTGTTAATTATAAGGAGATATCGCTGGCAGTCATCGTTATTTCCTGTAAGAACTATTTTGCCTGTTTCCTTTAATTTCCTCAATTCAGTCTTTTAAATTTTGCCCAGAATAATACCTTATAAAAGCCCACTAATGAAATGCCTCATTAGCTGCCTTGTTTTGTTACTTCTGCCTTGGCAATACCACTTGGAACTCGAAGTACAGAAACAGTAGTACACCAGGAATTGTGAAGGACTTTGAAATGCTCTGCATGAGGGCACTCCAAGAATTCAGCTCTGAAACCGCAACCTTTACTTGTGACTGTAACTGTTATGTTAGCAGTGCTTCATGAGAAAATGACATCAACCGTTTGTTTTTCCACTGAATTTAAGTATTTTTAAATGAGTTTAAAATACACACATGAAAACAACATGTGAATACATTTGGAAATACAGTTTTAGCTGACTAAACCTTAGAACTGTAGTCCAGAATAAAAAAAAGATGCAATTTTCTAAAAAAAGAGCATAATTTCTGGTTTACAAACACCTGCAAAAGATGAACAGTTTTAACCCTTATTTTATTCATCTTTTCAGTTCACTGCAATAAACTTGCGATTAAAAGCATTGTGAAGACAGGCATTGCTTTAAGCATGTTTCTTTTAATTTAGCTGAACAAATAGATATGGAAATATGTTTTCCCCCTTTCTAAATCACTAAGATACAAAACATTCACTGTTAGGTTTCCTAGTTTTGTCTTCATTTTGAGAGGATTTTCATTATTGAGACAAGAGGCTTGAGTTATTGGTTATATTATCACATTTTCATTTACAAAATAGTCTGTCTTCACATAGGATATAATACAACATAAAGCAAAGGCATGACCTTTTCTCAACCAGTAATTATGTACCTGCAAAGATTAAAGGAGCACTGCTCTTTCTTGGAATCTGACTGATGATTTCAACAAGTTTAACTGTTGTAGAGATATGTATGTTATTTTAAGAATAAAAACAATTTCTTACTTGGTCCTCAAAGGAGATTGCCTGGGCAACGTCTCTGGGAAATCCATCAATCACTATACCCTCTTCATCAGGTATCTGCATTAATCTCTGCTTTATTTCAGTTATGGTTGTTTCCTTTCACAGAGAAAAGAAGTTATTTATTTACTATTGTAAAGGCAGTTTTCTTGGTGGTGCACATTAATACAGCATGTACAGATCCTCAAAAGTGAACACTAACACAGGATATGCTGTACCTGAGGGGCCAGTTCTCCAGTAGTAATTATTTTGGCAATTAGGCTCCATTTTCTGTTGCTGCTTGTGCTGTGGATCTTCTTCCTTAACAATTCACCAACTGATATGTAGTTAAATCCATAACGTTCTGCTATTTTCAGACTCTGTGTTCCTTTCCCACTTCCTGGGCCACCTATTGTGAATTATAAACAAAGCATTCAATTAACCTTTCATCTGAAGAACCCAATCACATGTGCAATCTTTGCTGTGGGCACCAACTTTCCAACTGTTATTAGAGTAAATTTTGCCACTGCATGACCTGTTACCAGCCACTGGAAATGTGTCTCATCTACCCGATCATAAAGGTAACAGTTTGTAAAATGAAGTTAAAAAAAATACAAAATCTACTCGCAAAACAAAAACAAATACTGTCTTTTAGGCTTGACCTAATTCTAAAACTGTTCCTGGAACAGAGTTTTTCTTGATCTGTATTAGAGAAACAGAAAATGAACTTTTCCTTTCTTGAACTCTGTGAATGCAAAGATAGAGCCAGATAGTCTGAACTGTATTCATGTCAGAAAGAATCATACTTAGTTAAATAAGCCAATTAAATCAATGGACTAGTCATGAAAAGAAACTAATAAAATCTGCTTCTAAACATGCTTGCATGAGTTTGAGGTTTTCTAATTTTAAAATACAGAAAATTATTAAATAATCAGCTGAGATGTTTCCATAGTGACTTGGTACAAGGACTTTTATTAAACTATGCATACTTCTGGTATCGATGCTTGAAGCATCTGACAGAGAAGCCATTTGTTAGGTTCAGCTTGCTGGACAACTTGAAGAATAAAGAAATCCTTCAAAAGATATAGCACAGGCCAAACAGGTATCAGAATCCCAGAAAGCAGCTACATTACATTGTAGGGAAAGCTGAAGTGAAGGTCAGCTAGACAGCAGAAGCAAGAATTCATGTCAAACAATCAGACCATATCTGAACTAAAAGGAAATGATGGGATGAACAGAGAATCTGAAATACATTCTGTAAAACCAGGCAATTGTTTTGATAAATGTTTATACAAGAAAAGTGGGTGCTACTGAAAAGTATAACAAAGCAAATCCAGACCAAGTATTTTGGTAATAGCCATACACTAAGTAGCCAGTTTGGGGAATTCTGTGTGAGAACACTGAATTTTATTTCAACAGACAGAGAATGAAGAATTATTATTTTTTCTATGAACTTCAAAAAATACAGTGACACAATGAAAGTAACTATGAACACACTGAGCTTCTTGTTAGTAATGATGTAACTCTTTCATATATTATCTGTATTGTTCCCAGAAACAGCTTTTTGGCATTTATATAATTAATACAGTTTCAGCTTCAGGATAAGCTTGACAATTATTTCTACACATACTATTATGGCACTCTCTGCGTAGCCAGGTTCAAATCTGTGCTCCAGCGTTACTGTCAGAGAGCTTTCGGTGCCACCAGCAGTGCCCAGGAGCTCTCTTTGCCCTGACGCTGTGATGTCAGTGCTCCACATGCCCTTTGGAGCTCAGATCAGGACCCATTTGACGGGAACGCACAGAGAAACGTGCATATTGCTAATCTGTTCCCATACTCTGCCCACAGTTCAGTTATACCCTTGGGGAAAAAAAGGTTTTATCATTATCCAATTAGTTCAAATAATGCTTCTACAAGCATTTACGTGTATCCTCCAACTAGTCAACAGAGCTACAGATGTTCATAAAACACAAAGCAAGGAAAGAAAACTCTGTCTTAGGACAGTAAGGTCGCAAGTGAAAAATGTTTCTCTTCTTTAAGCAGACTGTGTTAGGTTCTACAGCTATTCTTCCACTTCAGGAGTTCTAGATGATCTAAATGGGCGTAGTTTTTTCAGCTTGAAGCCTTACTTTCATAGTCAGCTTAGCCTCTTTGTTAGAATAAAGGATGTTCCCCTTCTGTAGGTACACAAGCACCTGATACACCAGGAATCATCTCCTCCCTGAAGTGGCTATAAAGCACTTCTGCTCCAGGGTCCCTGCCCCCTTTGATGGCACCTCAGCCCTCCCCATGGCAAATGCATTTCACCAAACTTTACGAGTTTGAAACAGACTATATTGCACCCCAGCAACAACAAAAATGCCAGATATGTATAGGTAATGGGTACAAAACTAGAAACAGAAAAACTGACAACAAGGAAAATAGTATTTGTGTTCCGACAGAGATACAAAAGATGCCAAAATCCCAGAACTAACACTTGGAAAAACATCAGTCTGTAAAAGCATAAAATAGCTGAAAAAACTTGTTTGAAACAAATATGGACTTCACACTCCTGTTAGGGAGAGCTTTGCTTTGCCATTAAAGAGAAAAACAATAGTGTAGTTCAGCACTTCTGTTCTTCCAATTTGAATTGTAATCAGAAAATAACTAATAAAGTATTTGCTTTAATGTTCATAAACTTCTCACACATTTTGTTTTGCTCAGTCCAAACACATCCCTTTATAGCAAGCTGGGATTATCCATTTACATTCTGAGAGGAAACATTCAGGTAATAAAACAAGGGAAAAGGGAGAGACAAAATCACTTTCCACAGCACATCATTTACTGAACTATGTATCCATTGCTGACTCTTTTACAAATCACACTGACAAACTGTTCATAAGAAAGCAAAATCAAGTCACTTTTGTTTTTTGTTCTTTTCACATATTCTGAGATTATGCATTATTCAAGAAAAGCATGATTATTTTACATATTTCTAGAAGATGTCTAGACTAGGGAACACTTGTTGCATCTAAAATTAACTTTGCCAATAGGTCTCAAGTGAAGACTTGTATGTCCAAAAAGTTTTACTCAAGAAGTTGTTTTAATCTAGTTTTGTCAATGAAAGTTCAAAATTTCAATTTTGCTTATATTATGGTAAATTTTGAATAAATTCATTTAATAATAAGTTTTCTGAAAATATTTTTTACTTTAAAATCTGTGGACTGGATTTACCAAATCGATAGGCAGCTGCCTGCAGACAGCACTCTTTGATCTAGCCTTTAAACTTTGATCACAAAAGGAAAGTGTATTCTTTTAATATTAAGTAATATTTTTAATAAAGTGCACCTAAAAACATACTGAATTAAGGTGCTAATGACACCAGGTAATTAATATTTTAAGATCTCTAAATTCAGACTGTATCAATAGTAAAAATGTGTTTGTTGAAGTATATTAGGGAGCACATTTTTAAAGAAAATCTAGTTTCCCAGTGTTGTAATGCCTAAGAATCTTAATTTTTCCAGGGATTCAGATGTGTGCTAACCTGGTTGGTTCCATGTGATTTTTCTAAAATGTAGTCATTTACTCACTTTGTACCTTTACAGCTTTACCTTCCACCAGAAGTCTTTTCTGCAAAGCCAGAAAACAAACAAAACACCCACCTTTAGAAGTTCTCTTTTGCCCTGGAGCTACCTGGTTCATTGTAAGGATGACAGATTTCATAGAACAAAGAGGTTGTAAAAAGCTTTATGCAAGCATTAAAAAGATTCAGAGCTTATGCATTAATAAAGAAAAGTTCACCTAATAGGCAAAGGAGAAGACAGGTCTTTAACTTCATTTCAGTCCATAACAGTGAATGTACAATCTGAGCTAGATAGATGACTAGTTATCACTAATTAGACATAAACATGTTGCTTAACAGAATTTTCTGCTGGTATTTTATGCAAAGTGGAAAACATGAAACACGTTTTATGTGTGCAATATTTGTCTCGAAAAATTAATTGTACACTTTTTGCTTTTTGCTTTTTTATTTGGTATATTAGTTATTCTTTTGTTCTTTCTAGTGTGTCTTTTTATGTGCTTTCTCAATGGAAAGTTGAATTTGGGAGAAATTTTCTTGCTACTGTACAAAAATGGACAATAGCTGCTATGCTACACACGGTATTGTGCTTCTATCAGATCACACTGTAATAGATTCAGAGAAACTCAGTGGGAATATAAACCTGAAATAGCCTCTGTGGAATGTTTACAATGTTCCCTATATAAATGGGAGAGAAGAAAAGCTCTGTAAAATCCATGGTCTGTTCACCACATCCTGGCATTCAAGTATTTCACTTCAAATACACCTGCACTCAGTTCCAGAGGTGAAAGCCAATCTCTCTTTATCTCACCAAAATCAAACTATCATTCATCACTCCACTGCAATTGAACTACATGGATTTCAATGCATTAAGAGCCTTCTGTGGTCACTGAAAAGGAGCCAGTTATTCTCCTTCATGAAAAGGAAGGCTAGCTAATTAATTAGAATGAAAGAAAGGTATGTGCTATTTCTCCATCTAATTGCAATCTTTATAGTTCAGCAGTGCATGGGGAGATTTGCACACTGAGATCTGCAATTCTGAAACAAAAGATTAAGAATATTCAAATGCCAAAAGCAATTTCACAAATATCTAGAAAAATGCCTAGTTTTCTGTTTTCAGTATATTGCAATATCTCATTTCTGAGAACTGCTGGATGCAGAGCCTAGGGTCCACTCTGTAGTAGAGAGAAGACATTTCTTCTCCCTTTTACTATACTACATACTATTCCCTGTTATGGAAGCAATATCTCTCTTTATTATGAATAAAGCTTTATAGACTAAAAATGAAATTGTCCATCACCTGGCACCTGTGCTGTAACTCTTTAAAACTTTCAGAGAATTAGGTCTCGCGGTAAAATTTCTAAAGACAACTATCCCAGATGATGAGGAAACTAGTCCAAAGAACTTCAGTTCAAAAAGAGAATAAAACATTGATTTAGACTTAAACCGTAGCTATTTTTTAATAACTTATGCTTGTCTGTACGCTCAGTCCATCTGGACATATCAACCATTTGTCAAGGTTCTAAACATAGATGACAACAATTCCCTATCAGGTTTTTGAACAGGTATATCCCATACTTTTAACTACCCTTTTTTGTGATCAGTTTTGAGAATATCTACAATAGTGTTACAGTTCAATCTGGAGCATGCTTTGGGAGAGCACTTTGGTTTGCATGGTGTTGCTGTCTTGAAATCTGTCAGCCAGGTTTAGTTAAGATTAAATCAAACTGGCAGATGTGCTCCAGAAGCAAACCATGAGCTCTCCAGCTGCAAACAGGCATCCAGTCCACAGAACACAACTGCAGGTGCTTGCTGTAACCCCTAACATGCTTACAGTTGGCATGCTATATCCTCAGCACTAACAATTTCACACTCTTAATTGGGCTACACAACTTGCTATGGCAGATGGAGAAAAACGTATAGGCATTCAATGTATTTGCAGTACAAATCAAAAGGCAAAGTAACAGACATAAAATCGTGTAAAAATGACTGCTTTCATACCTATGACAAGGATAATTTTCGGTCGAGGTCTTGCAGGGTCAAATACATCATATTCCTCAATTAGCTCAGCTGTTTCAGAGAGGTCAGTGTCACTTTCTATAGAAAACTGTTGGATGGGAGGGAGTCTGTCATACCGTCGGTATGGGAAGTTAGAATTTTCAGGCATCACTGTAAAATAGTAAGATAAACTGGAAATTAAAGAAATAGACAGAAAACCCAAAATCTTTTGTGTACACAGATTTAAATAAGTATAGTAAATAAAGTATAAATATCTCATAATTTTGCACTGTGTTTGCTGATGCTATAAAAAATATTCCTTGCCACTATTTAGCTGATTTATTAAGTCACAACCACTCAGAGTCAGTTTTCACTGGAGTTTCTTTACCAACACATCAGTTTTTCTGGGAACATCTGCTCATAGTACCCAGAGTTGAGCAGTGGCCTCTGAGAAGAGAAGCTTGGTATTGTGCAGATAACCTGTACTATTAAGCAGGACTCTCTTGGTGATACGTGTCGTACACAGAGATAGAGACAGGATTCTTGCTAATTAGATTAATGAAATGCTGGATGGCAAGGAAGAATAACTATGGCAACTGAAAGATTAGCTAATTACTCTTTGTTAACATTACAAATAAAATAATTGCAGGTATTGGTATGACATCTGCTTAGATTTTATGAGATGCACTTTTTTCTAAGAGTTTATAATTTACATTGTATTTAGTAAGTTAGCATACAGCTCCAATATAAACTAGAAAAACTACTTAGTGTAACTGCACTGAAATTGGTATGCATGTCATCCATAAGAACCAAACAAAAACACAAGCCAGGTGCACTGATTTAACTCTGCCCCTACCTTTGCAAATGTTTTAAGTAGGATACAAGAAATCTCTCCACTAACGCGGTAAACACTGACACAGCAAACATTCATCATTTGGCTGCAAAGGGATCACAATTTCTTCTTCTGCTTAGCACCCATTATGGGAGGAGAAAAACAAAAGCCAAAATACAAGGAAACAGAATTCTTGACTCCTTTCTTATGGAAAGTCAGAATGAGGCATGATCCACTACAAAATAGTTCAGTAGTGGATGTAAGACCACATGCAGGACAAGAAATACAATAATTTTTATATTTAATACATTACCATTCCTGAAAAAAGACCTCCTGGGTTGTCCTCCATTGAGTGGAGGCAGGGTCTTCTTTTCTGGGCTGACAAAGGTGTCCCATTTCACTTTTTCTGGCCCTCCAAGTTCTTTTACTTTCTGCAAACAGCTTTCCAAATATTCAATTGGGTCATCAGGTTTGTAACACATTAATCCATTCAACAGACTCTGAAACGTAAGATCAGAAATTCACACTATAATGGTAGATGCCAGGAAAAAACAGCACCTTTACTTTGTCTTCACTTTCCACAGAGAAATTCTATATTCTTTGTATATTCAGACTCTCCATTTCAACCCAATGCAGAAAACTGAGGCCTCCAAAAGCTGTATGATTTTGGTTTGCCAATGTCATAAAAATTACTCAGAACAGGGAGCTCATGGCTATGTCTTTATATTTGTCTGGTTGCACTGTAATAAAACCTGAAAATAGCAAAAAACCCTCTACATTTTTCTTAGAACTACCACTGCCAAGTACATGCAGAGAAGTGCTCAAGCTAAAGAACCCCAGAAGTTACATTTTCTTTGTGGTCTTTGACTTCACTAAAATGTATCTTTTCCTTAAAGACCGGTGAACTCACAAATATCTCATCCATATTCTTGTCAACACACAAGCAATGAAAAAATGATTTTTAAAAATCATGAGAAATACTCAAATAGCATCTTGAACAGTACTGGGGAAAAATGCCCCAAAACTGCAACCCCAAAATTCAAAGGTGCTTCCTGATTTAATTGGTCAGAAATTCCAAGCCACTAGAAAACTCCTGTCTACCCTATTAATTCTGCATCCACGAGCATTGTGGGGAGTGTGGAGGAAGGACTGCCAGGCCTTCCTCCGCCGCCTGGTAATTGATTTTCCTTGACAAAGTGATACATAAGTCATCATCTCACCTCTCCACAAGACCGTTGTATCCAACCTACCCTTAACAATAAATGTCTTTCAGGATGACTTCTGTTCCTTTGTGGTCTTCCTAATTTTTGTGTGAATAAACTTGACAGTTATAGTTGGTATTAGTAGCAAACAGAAATAGCTCCAATTCAGGATTTGCTCACTTATTATCTACAGTTTACACAATAATTGTTATTTACATACATTTGAACTTATCAAATAGGATATCATTTCTATGCATTTGTGCCCTTATTGTACTACCTAACTGATCACAGCAACTAGCCATGTATTTTTGCAGAACATATGCACTGATTTTTTAAAAATTGCTAGCTCAAGCTTTGAGCCTCTACAGAAAACCAGTTTTGTCTGCATCTCTTCTCTTGTTAAACCATTCACACTCTAACCGTGTTATTGTAACATACGCATGGTCTGTGTCCCGTAATTTTCAAATACACAGGAAAATGTCTAGCTTCAGCAGAGACAAGAGAAAAATCATGTGTGCCCGTGTGTGTTTTGTATAGACTGCAGGATGTCTGATTCGGGGGGGAAAAAATCCACATTGCACAGAGAAGTAATTATCGGCCATTAGCAGCAGGTAACTTAGAGGAAGACAAACAAAACCTCACTAAACAGTTGAGGCTTTTTTCTTCCCCCAGACCGAGGGCAGATGCCCCTCGCCTGCATTCCTCGGCGCTCCTTTGCCCTGGACACCCAAGTTCGCTCCCTCCCCAGCGGAGGGAGGGAGGGAGGACGGGCGGGCGCGGCGGCCGCAGAGCGGCGGCTCGAGGGGCGCGGCCGCCCCGCTCCCTGCGCGCTCGCGGGGGCTCCGCAGGTGGGCATTGGGCAGCGCCCCCCGGCCCAGGCTGGGGCCAGCGCTCCGGGCGCGGCTCCCCGCGCAAGGTACGCGGCCGCAGCCCACGCCGCTCCGTCCTTCCAGCCACCTTCAGCCATGCCTGCCGCGGGGTCCCAGCGCGGAGCACCCCCCGACGGGGCGGAAAACGCCTCCCCCCGACCCTGCGCCTCGCATACCTCGAAAAGCTGCGGGATCTCCCTGCGGGCCAGATACTCCTTCGCCTCGCCGGCGCTCATTCCGCCAGCCGGGGACGGGGGCGCCGGCGGGGCGGGTGGGCAGCCCGAGCCCCGCGCTGGGCTCGGCGGTGCAATGCGGGAGCCTCGGCGAGGCTTCCGCGGGCGGGTGGGAGAGCCGGGGCGGGGGCGAGGAGGGAGGCAGGAGGGAGGTAGCCGCCCGCCTCCCGTCCCCGCTGCACGGAGGGAGCGAAAGCACGTTTTCCCCCGGCGGGGAGGGAGAGCGTGCGCAGGCTGCCGGGGAAAGTTTCGGGGGGTGCCTGCGGTGCGGAGGCGGCGAGGGGCTGTGCCTGGCGGCGAGCCGCGGGCACGCTGCCCCGGCTGCGAGCGAACCGGCTGCCCGGGCTGGGCTGCGGAGTGGCTGCGGGGAGGGGAGGGCTGGGCGCAGGGGTAGCGCAGAGCTCGTAGAAGCTTCCCGGTATAACGCGGTCTCTGCCCTTGGTACCGCTTTGGGGCGTTTTGGAGAGCGAGACGTTTCATACACTTTGGGCTGACAAAAGGCCACGAAGTACAGTCAGTCATGAGCATCTATGATCTGTTATCGGCAGGTCACTGGAAGAGACCTGGGATCATCTCTGGTCCAGCCCCCTGCTCAGAGCAAGGGCAGCTCTTGAGGTCAGACCAGTCTGCTCAGGGCTTTATCCAGTCCCACCTTGCAAAGCCTCCAAGGATGTAAACTGCAGAGCCTCTATGGGCAAACATGTGCTTGGCTGGCCTCGAAGTGAAAAAGGATTTTCATCTATTTAGTTAGCACCTCCTGTGTCTCAATTTGTATCTTGCCTTCTGTTTCATCATTGTGAAGAGCCTGGCTCCATTTTCATGACCATCTCTTACCAAGTCTTGGATAGCTGCTATGATGTGGCCTCTAAGCCTGCCACAAGCTGAACAAGCCGAGTGACCTCAAGGGCAAGTGCTCTCATCCCTGATCATCTTTGTGGCTGTCCACTCAACTCACTCCAGTTTATCAACAGCTCTCTTTTACTGGGAAGCCCAAAACAGGGTGCATTTCCATGTACTCTGAGGAGTGCTAAGTAGGGGGTAGCTTCTGTGGTACTCTGTAACATACTGGAAATCAGAGTAGATTATTTCAGTTGCTGATTTGTCTTATATCAAGTTTGATGTTCCAACCAGATTTTACATCATTGGAGTCTCACTAAGGCACACCCTTACAGAAATAGGTTACATAATTGCAAGCTTATAAACAACACTGAGCAACTGCTTTTCATCTCTCTGTATTTTTCAGTCGTAAGAAGGTCTTCTCATGACTCTTTTAGGAAGCTTCTCTTTGTATATGATTTGTGGATCAATATCAGTTTGAAAAACTTCTCCCTCAGCTCCAGCCATGTTCCTTGTTTTGCCACTTCTGTAGTTACTGCCCTATTTTTTGTCAATCAGGCCTTCAGCTTTTTATGTAGACACTTCTCTTTCTCCCAGAGAGTCTTCCAGTCCTTGTTCATTCCACAAACTGCTAAACTGCCTGGGAGGCAGTCCCTTGATCTTATGACAAATTGGATAGGTTGGTTTTCTAAGTCATGCAGTTACTCCCAGCAGCTTTCTCTTAAAGGACAGCAACTAATGTCCCTTCACAGCAATTGGCTGATGAATGGCCCATTCTTAGAAGAGTTTGGGTTGGAAGGGTTCTTAAAGGTCATCCACTTCCAACTGCCTCACCATGGACAGGGATGCCACTCACTTGGTAGGTTGCTCAGGGCCCCATCCAACCTGGCTTTGAATACTGCCGGGGATGGGGCACCCATAACCTCTCTGGGCAATCTGTTCCCATGTGAAACTATTGGAAAACTACTACATCTGTAGTGTCTCTGGAAAGTAGTTTGGCATAGATAGCTTAAGATCTTCTCCACCTCCATTTTCTATGAATCCAGTGGTGTCCATTTAGAGAAGCTTCAGTCACTGGATTGACACATCTCATATGTTTAAGGCAGAGTTTAGTCTTTGCTGGAGAGTTTAATCAAGACTCATTTGCAGACTTTCTCATCCTCCCATAAAATCTGGGTATGGCTTTAACTCTCCTTTCTTCCGCTAAGGTTTTAATACATCCAAATGCACATTCATTGAAAAGCACAGTACCTTAATTTTGATTGAGTAAAAAATAGAGTAGGCTTCAATGTCCTAATCAAAAGATAGGAGATATAATTGCTTTTAAAAGACCTTAAATGAGGCTTGACAAGAAGAAGATGGAATTAAATTAAATAGGTATTTTCTTGAAATAACGTCTTTCCTAAGGAGGGCTAATGAAAGCTGCCATTCTATTTAGGCATACAGAGCTGTGGTTTTGCCATTTTGTGCATTTAATTTTTTGGTTTGTTTCTTTACACAAAACAATTCATCTGTATTATCTCAGATAAATTCCATTTATAGGCTTTCAGCATACATATTTTTATGTATTCAGCATTTATGGGTACATTAGCATCTCATCCGACATCCTGATTTGGTAAGAGAAAAATATTTCCTTTCACATGCTTCCTCAGGAATGTGAAAAATTTTTGTTTAAAGTCTTGTCCTACTTGTTGGTTTTTTACTGTAGGCTCCCAGGCATTTTTCTCGGTTAGATAATGCTAACAGAAAATAAAAAACTCTTAACTGTTCTGCCATAAAGCTATTCTCATTATGCACATCTAAATTCTTGTTCAAGAAAAGAGATTTTGAACTAATCTGATTTTTTTTCAACAAAATCAAATTCTATGTTGCAGAAATTGCCACCTCAGAACAAATATTGCCATTTAGGAATCTGTCAGACTGAATGTGTGGAATGTATCTGGAAAAGATATTTTTGGATCTAATCATAGGGTACCTACTGAAAGTAATTCTTATGTGTTTACTGTCAGCAAAATCCCCATACTGAACAAGGTCACAGGTGGATGCTTCTCAAAGGCTCTGAAGAACATTGGCAGCAAAGGATTAAGCACAGATTAACTAAATGGGCACATGAAGCTGGGTTATTTGTCATTTCAGGTGTGTAGGTAACATAAAGGGAGCTGTTCAAAGGTAAGCTGTTTGTCATTTAGCGGTACCTGATCAGGAATGCAGATGGGAGCAAAGTGGTCTTATTGCCTTAGAAAATAACCCAGGATGCAAAAAAAGTTCACAGAAATGGGCACATTCATTTGAGCTCCAAAGCACTGCCCGTTCTTGAAGGTACAGGGCAGCCCTTCATAGTACCGGCTGAGGCTGAAGGATCACTTTGGTAATACTTTCACCACTTCCTACCTTCTCTGGAGAGGCAGAAGCTACAATAGGAAGAACAAAATTTTGCTGTCAGAATGGTAACATTTCTGAAAATCCATCTTGAAAACTTCTTATGGATCCTATACCATTGGGCTGATTCCATTCTCTTCTTGTTTCCTCCAGGAGCTACATGAAGCTGCACTAATATGGAACTAGTGTGGGATCAGCTGGAATATGGTGTTCTGGACCTTCTATTCTTCTTGGTTAAACCAATTACCTCACACCCATAGCCTTCAGTCAAAGCTTAATAAGGTTCTATGTTTTCAAAAATCACTTCAGAATACACCAGAATTTTATAAACGTTAATTTTTTTGTCTAGTGCACTGGTAGCTGGCATTTGTCACACAAGTTGCTGCTCTGCTAGATGTCTTTATTAAATCAGAACCCATGTCCTTGGATTGATGTGCTTATACTGGCTGATATGTGGACAGTTTGAAGATTTGTAGATTCTGTAAGTAAAACAATTATGTGTAGTCTTTTAAATAGAATATGCTGAATTATATGCTTCTGATCCAGAAATAATATGTATTTTAATATAAAGTTAGAGCTTACTTACGGCCCCATATTGTGTAAATTAATCCAACATTGCTAAAACGATCTTTACATTTTAATGAGAAATCCATTTCTGAACTTCTTTGCTACACTGTTGTTAACTTTTTTTAAACCTGATGTTTTTCCTCCCATTTCTTTTCCACTCTGATAAACCTTTTTTTTCTTTTCTACTGGTACCTAAACAGGTTACTGAAGTGAATGAAATCAGTAATTAAAAGTCCTAGAATTACCATTTTATGTAAGTTTTGAGGACATCAGGATGAATAGAACATGAGAGGAGAGAAGATTGTGCTGCTTAAAAGTTTGAGGATGTATATTTCCATCTGCTGAGAAAAAAAAATTAAAAAAAGTTATGATTAAGTCACTGTTCATTATGATAAGCTAAATACCTATAGCTTTTATTTTCCAATTACAGAGTAATCATTCTTTGACCATTCCCTGAACTCCTTCCAAGTTATCAACAGGCATCTTCAGCAAAGGTGTCAAACAGAACGCACTGTTCTGCTGTTCCAGCCTGCCTGTGATATTCTCCCAGCTCTGATTCTGTTGTTTTCCTGCTGATGGACTGAATTTGTGCCCTGCCTTGGTGTTGCAACAGGGCTCACCTTTATCTGGTTACCTGGCACACTCCCAGCAGCTCTGCTTTCCACTATTTTCTCTTATAGATTCCTCCACTCAAGCATCACCACCTGTGCTTTATTCTTTGATGTATGACTTCATACATTTGCTTACATCCAGTTTACCAAGAAATAAGTGTTCTCAGTACCAATGAGCTGTCCCCTTTGTGAGTTCTCACTTCCCTAGTCTTTGTTACTTACTGCTGTAACCAGTGAGTTTCTTTTTTTTTTTTCACTCAGGTTTCCTAAAGTGAATCCTAAAGAAAACATCCTGCAGCAGTAAATAAATGCCATCAGATCAGCACTTTTTTTCTTCATATATCTGTGCATAGATTTGAGAGGATCTATTTTTCAAAAACTGGAATTGACAGACATTAATTAAATTAATTAAACTACATTCCAGTATGTTTTATCAGTTCTGTTTTTTTACTAAGTTCCAGATTAGATGGCCAGGCCTATAATTCCCTGTGCCACCACCCTTACAAAGGACTGGTCTAGCATTTTCCCAGAATGTAAATATTTCAAATGTTCTTAGAGGCCCTTTCCAGCTTTTCCTTTTCTTGTCCTTTCCAGATGTTTTGAAACTCCAATAGAACATATCCAAATACGCAGATTTACTCAGTTATCTTTAGTGACTACTATTTATAAAACTTACTTGACTACAATTGTAATGGAGAATGTTTCATCATCATGTTTGGTATAATTACATCATCTGATCATTTCTCTATATACAGAATAGAAATATTTAGCAAAGTCTTTCAATTGCTTTTGATAAATCTGTGCAAGCATATTCCAATAATATTGTTAGGATCCTTTTCTTTTTTCTGTTCAGAAAAACATCTCTTTTAAATGCTGTTGTTGTACCACTTTCACTATTGGGTTTTATGTAACTTTGTTTACCTTCTCATTTTTTAACAGTTCGTAAACTCTCCCATGTATTTCTTGCAGCTTCTGTACTTGCAATACGTTTTTTTTTTTAAATCTTATGTATCTTTATTTTTAAGGCAAATTGCTGCACTTCTTTTCTGTCTTGTTAACATTTCTTCAGTAATTCTCAATTATCATTCACATTTTTGTATTGAAATTTTGATCCCTGATCTGGTTTATAATAATTAGATAGTATGAGGATGTTGTACAGCATTATGTAACTTAATGAATTCAAGGTTACCACCACAGAAAGTCCTTAAGTCTGTGACACATGAAAGGCAGGAGATCCTGTAGAGGTTTTCCTAGACCCTAAGACAGCTGATCACTATTGATGAGAACACACTGAGAGCTTACAAAGACCTTCAGTCTGATCCATTGCAGCTTCTTGATGCTTCTTGCTTTTATTTAATATCAGTTAAACTGAAATCCCTCCCTCTTGCCCCCAGTGTTACAGAAATTATGTTTTTGTGAGGATTACTTTATATTCTTCAGTTACCATCTTTCAGAAACTGATTAATAAACAGTCCAAATCAATGGATACTGAATTTTAAACAGCTTAGAAATGCAGTGCAATTTTTTTCCAATAAAGTCTTTATTTCCCTGCCTTTTCATCCTAAGGATCCAAGCACAGATTTTAAGGTTCTAATCTATGAACTGTCCTTAAATAATAATTTCAGTTCATCATGTCTCCTCTTTTTGAGCTAAGGGAGTTTGCGTAGCTGGAGGTAAAAAATAATTATAAACACAAAGAAACACAGCAAAATTCAGTTAGTAAAATGGGCTTCAACTGAATAATGACTTGTGAGTGGTGGACATAGAAAAGAATTCAAGCACACCTATTAAACCTCATCTTGGGAATACTGTGGAGCTTAAGATTGTTAGAAAGTATGAAACCCTGCTACTTATCATTTGAGTTTTATTTCAGTGGTTAAATGGACCAGCGGCTTATGACATTATTTCTGTAACTTGTTATCAGTCATAGTCATACAACGAAAATCTTCTCTACTTGAAAATCATCTTTCACAAAGTACAGCTCTTGAAAAGATAAGCATCTTGACTTTTTTAATAGAAAGCTAAATGATTTGAAAGTAATACCAACTTCCTGTATGAAGGGCTTAGAAGAGTCATATAATGATTTCAGGGATTGGTCACACTAAGAAACCTTCAACGTTTTTTGATGCTTATATCTTTCCAGTGGCACAGTACATTGTGATGTCAAGTCAAAGGGAAAAAGTGCATTTTAGTTTGATATAAGTTGTTTTTACCTACAGTCAAGAAGGATTCCAGAATGGGCTTTTTTTTTCTTAGTATGAAAAGGCCCACAGGACATTTGTAAGTACAGATTTTTGTTTCACTGTAGTCAAACATAAGTACATTTAATTTTGGTCAGGTTATACATGTATGCCAAAGAATAAAATAAAAGTTAAGAAAAAAAATCTTGATTTTTGACATAGCAATTTTTTTAAAATTGGGATTCACAATGGAATAATGTTGGCATATTCTCTTGTTGAGAGTGATCATGGCAATAAGTGGAGTGTTTTGGTAAAAGGCAGTCTCACCTATTTCCATATTCAGTGTGTATTCAGTATTCACCACAGAGCAGTAGCTGTCAAAATGTTAGTCAGCCACTGGTGTTTGTTGTTTCATGGTTAAAGAACTTAGTTTCTTTAGAGCTAAATCTCTCTTTGTTTTTCATATTTCATAATAAAATGGGAAATTAATGTCCAAATGACTTTTCTAAACCCAGGAAGACTGTAATTTAGGCAAGCATTGGCTTACAACTCTGCATTCTCTATATTAGGAACAAATTTTTTGAAGGGGTTCTTAATTTTGCTTAAAGTAAGTAATTTTTCGATGATCTAAGGTTCTTGAACTCTGTTTAACTTCTTGTTCTTTCATCGCAATGAATAGAATGCAATATGTAGATATTAAAATATGCATGTTACATAATAATTAGATACAAATCAGAATATAGAACAAAGGCAAGATAAAGAAATTGCACCTGAAGATACAGTGATGTAAGTTGAGAGACATGAGAGAAAGTGACACGTTTTAACCATAGAAATGGTTTAATGTTAATTTAAAATTCATCCTGCCTTTCTGCTGACGTACAAGAACATTGCCTGAATTTAGTCACCGAAGTCAGTGAATGCTTTCTTGACAGTATAACAAATGAAAATTGGATCAAACACCTGTTTTCAGTAGAAGCTGACACCCTGCCAGATGGCTTATTAGCAAGGATAACAGTTAATAGAACCGTCATATGAGGGTTGAACTTGAACTCAGGTTCAACATAGCATGGGTTGAAAACTTTTGGCAAAATGGAAGAGCTTAGCCTTATATTGGATAGAGTCTAATACCAAGTAGTTTTAATATTTGAAATCACTGCTAATCTTCAGCAGTTGTTGAATCACCAAGGCCTTTTTTTACCTTGCCATGCTACCCCATAAATGAAGCAGTTGTTGAACTGCAGAGCTGCACTGGCCCCTCGGCTCTGTCTTACTGATACCTCATAACAGACTCGGCAGTCACATTTGGAAAGCAAATGCACTGTGGTTGGGTGTTGGATTCATCACAGAAGGAGGTTCAGGAGAGGCTTGCTAAGGGTAGCTGTTTTCACACCAGCTCCTGTGTGAACTCCTTATCCCAAGAGGCAGGTTACTATAAAATGGTAGAGCTGTACAAGTGACAAACTCAGTGGTTGTGGCTTTCTTACTTATTAAAAAATGTTCAGGAATTAAAAAAAAATATTATTTTGACTTTTGTGTATTTAAAAAAGTGATCACTGACTTACGGCTGAGTTGGTACTATTTGGAAAATACTTGAATATTCAAAGATCCCTTAAATTATTCTTTATCTACATTATACAGCTAAATCACCTCTAAATCAGTTTTCGACATAATTTTTTGAATTACCTTTTAGTGTAGCTGATATTTTATTGTTCTATATAAGTTGATTGACAGTTAATGATATTCTACTGCATTTTCTGCTTTCTAATGAAACTTCATTCCGTCAGCCTCCGGGATAGGGAAAAGAGAAACACAACTTGTACAGGTAAACTGTACAGCTTCCCCAGCTGACTTCTTTTATGGAAATAGTGGTATGAGAAACTTCTGGGAAGAAAAATTCAGATTTTACCCTTCAATATTACTAATACATACACAGACATACTTCCTTCCAAAACAAATTTTTCATTTATGAACCTACGAAAATCTGCTCTGAGAGAGAAAACACATTTTTTTTCTAGAATTCACAGCAGATAAATAGCCTAATGAACTAAGATTAATTTGTTTCACAAAAGGAATTGAAAACAAATCTGGCAATTTAAGATCATCATAACTAGACACAGAATTACTGAAGGAAATGGAAAAGATAGTTCATACTGTTCTGGTTCCTCAATGAGGATATAAAGGCAGGCAAAATATGTTCAACCTTCTTAATTTTATGTGGCAAAAATCCATACATGGATAAGAATCTGTATTAAAAATGCTTCTCATAACATGATAATATAAAGCAATCGAAGAAAATTTCCTTATCCTAGGGAAATATGCAGGAAAATAGAGTAAGATGAAAGAGCAAAAGTGGATATATAGTAGCACCACAGAAATTATTTGAATAGTTAATGAACTATCCAGGTTTCAAGACGACATAAAATTAACACTGAATGCTTAGAGATCTATCAGTAAGAGCTGCTGTATAGATAAAAGCATTTATCACTTTTATATTTAACAGAATCAAATTATTATCTTCTTAATTTTATAGCTAAGCAGCAAGTAATGTACCCTCACTCCCATATCATGATTTTGATATAATTATTCTGAAAATGACACTCTTAATTTGTTCTGTTTGTGAAACTTCAGTCTGTAATCCTTACCTTTCTGTACCTGTTAAGTATTAGTATTTTCTTGAGATATATATTTAATATGAATATGCAGCTAAAGTGCAAGATTTTTTTTAGCATTTACATAATGTTATAATGAAATTTTGTTTAAGGAAATCCTTGGTAACTATCAGAGTTAAAGTGCAAGAGGGTGATTTTCGCTGAGATAATACTTTTGCAAATGCATCCATTAAGGCACTGATTAGTTGAAGCTGATTGACTGATTGGTGTCTTTTCTCCACATAAAAATCAATCACCTTGAAGGAACATGTAAGTTCAAATGCCTATCTTAAAATGTAAAAGGTGTAATAAAAAAGGTGTAGTAAATGTAAAATCTGCAGTAAATGTAGCTTTTACATTTTTATATAATATATATTTAGCAGCTACACAATTGATTGAGGTTACAGAACAGGAGACACATAGAAACGACAGGCACATATTCATGTATTGGTAATTCCTGTTATCACCATGGCTTTTTCTTGATGGTCCTTTCAGTTAGAAAAATCTCATCAGGGTACACTCCTTAGCACAAAGATAAAGACAGGTAAAAGGTGCTTGGATTTTTGATTCATGAGTCTCAAAACAATATAGAAAAACTTTCATAGATTTCATAACAACATATTCCTGTGTGGGCAGTTCTCAGTTTGCACAATATCCTCATCAACTTAGGCCATACAATTTGGCTTTTAAGAAAGAAAGTATTTGGGGGATTGCCTAGTTACCAGTTTACTTTATTGCTGAATTTGCTACTTGGTTTTGTCTAGACTTTCTGCTTAGTACTAATTTATTTTATTTTTTAAGTCCAATTCCACCCTGCACTGAGTGCCAGCACTGTAATGGTGACAAGACCTTTTACTGACCTTCTGTGCAGAAATAAATTTTGGAAAGACTGCATTTTTATAAATCATAGTGAATTCTGGCTTCCAAGCATTCTGATTTCAATTTATGAAGTAATTCTGGCATTTCTGCTTGGGAACAGTTTCCAGTGAATACACTCAAAGAAATAGGTACTTTTAATTTTCAAGAGCACGGACTTAGAATCTCCAGTATGTTGAAGGATACTTCGTGCTTAGTTCAGCATGAGCACCTTCCACCTGATTGACAGCAGATTTTGCAGTATCCTGGTAAATGAGGCTGAAGAGAGAACAAAAAGCTGTGCTTTACAGTTTGAGTAGACAGGGAAATTATTAAGGTTTGCTGATTTGCTCCACTTTTGTTCACAGCCGAGTAACTGCTCTGAAAAGTACAAGTAAGCTTTTGTCTAAAAAGCTTTTGGGCTCTTTTGATCTACTCTGCCCCATAACTCCTGATAAAACAGAAATAATCATGCATATTTACATTTTAAAAAACTAAATTATTCCTTCCATTGAGAATAGTTGTTTAAATTTCTTAATGGCTTATTTTTTGATTTGTCTTAAATTTTGCTTCTCGAGGGCAGTCTTCCACTAATCAGGTCTAATAACATTTCAGTTCTCATCATACATTGATCTGCATAACCTTTCATGGCAATGTACTGGATTCAGTTATAGTCACTGTTCAAATATTTAATGTTAATCGATGTTATTGTACTTGGAGTTATTATAAGTAACCTCTTTTAAAGTTGATTCAGTGTTCACTGTAGATCTTATTTCTAGTATGATTTTCACAATATGAAATTATTTTTTTCCAGGTAAAGCTGATGTGCATTCAGCCTTTTTTTTCCCCCAACCTTTTGTGTTTGTTTTCTCATATAGATGATGAGTAGTCCTCAACTGAATTAAAAAACCCCTTCCTTGCAAATGAAGACAATTACTGGGAAGACAAAGGGATATATTTAGATTGCAGACTGTAGAGTAGTTTAGGAGCACACACAAAAGCTTTAAGTATTGGTTTGGGAGAGAAAATGAGTTCATCAGCAACATGGCCCTTTATTTGAGTTAATTTAACCAGCAGAGCTGAGACTATTTCAGCTCAATCCCTGCAGGGACCACTTTCCTGAGACACTGGAGGTACTGGGTGTGTTTGGGACACAGGAGAGATTTATCATAGAGATGTCAGAACTAGTAGTGGAATAAAGATGATGAATTATTAACGATTCCAAAACACAGTATGTTATATCCACTGCTTGAAATCAAGAGTAAAACTGTGGTTCTAAAGTCAGCTTTATTTAGGGCAAGTTAATTAAGATTCTTATCTTGTTCTTAATGAAGAAGCTGATGAATTTTCCATTTGAGAATGCACCCTTTTGAAATATTAATGGAAAAATAGGATGGAGAGGGTAATTTTAAAAAGACAGCATTTTTTTAAAAATTCTGGTATTTTTCACATATTTTATTATTTAACTAAATAAAGATGTTTTGACAAAGGTTTTTCAGCTTTTTCTGATGAGAAAAATATTGATGCACTGAGACCAAATATGATGTGCATTTGTATTTCATGACTGCCATTACACCTAACAAAGTGTGCAAAGAAGCCCTTGTTTTTCCATGTTTTGTTTTCTCATATTTTAATTTTTTTTTGCCAAAAGGATAAGCTGCTGGAATGGTTTTTAACTTCATGTCTTCTGAAGATGAAATACTGGTTTATTACACAATTCAACATTATGGAAATTCCACACCTGGTGATATTTGCATCATTAATGACAGAACAGAACTGATGACAAGGTAGATGGTTAATTCATTAAGAACAAATGTCAACTGAATTTAATTGTAGGATTTAAAGGTTTTGCCACTGTTCTATTCTGACCTCAAAACACCTGTAAAACATCATGTCTATAATCTTACTTTGTAACTAACAGCAAAAAACACTGTCTAGTTTGATTCCAATGTAGAGTTAAGCAACTTGATGCTATGGATGAATGGAAGTGTAGGGTCTAATGTGTTTAGCCAGCGTACAAAAAGAATCTGTGGGTAAATGCAGTTGAGTACAACTGTTTCAGTTCAGTAATATTAGAAGCAAAGGCTTCTTTTCAAGTAATTTTCTTTTGGAAGTTCTGCATCTATTACTCTCACCATTTTCATTTTGCCTATTTTTATCAGTATTACTTTGCTATTGTAAATCTTTTCAAAGTACAAATGTTCTGTAGTCAAGCCAGGCTTCCACTAACAGAAGTGGAAAAACCCCAGACTGAGTAATTTGATTACTGTTGTTTCATTCAGGTTCCATATTTTAGGATAGTCATTTTATCAGCTCAGATACCAAACTGCAATAGACTTGTTCAGTGATAGATTTTTTAATCCATTATACTGACAGCTAAAATTAAGATAGTAATAAATCTGCATTTTTAAGTGACATAGTACAGTTGAGCTCTTCTTGATGAATCTTTAAGAATCACTCTTATTGGCTTCATTGCAAGAGTTCATTTTAATTTTTTTTGAAGCATAATAAATACAGCCCAAGATTTATTTTTTTCTCTTATACAGTAGAAAATCATCATGCAAGTCAGATAAAATAATGCAAGTCTAATAAAAACAGGAAAGCAAACTCAGAATAAAGAGTACAGAAGGAGGAAGAGATACACTAGGATACAAATAGGTAATACAGTCAACATTGACATCAACAAAATTAGAGATATTTAATTGCTATTTTGGTATAGAAAAAAACACAAGTTTGTGATCAACATGTGTGAGGTGGATTCTAGTACCACAAATTCCTCGTTTAAGAGCTTACAGGGTCATACTTGGGATTGCTGCCTCTCCTGAGGGGAAGGCTACCTTTGTTTGCTCCATGTTGGACAGGAGCAAGCTGACAGGTGGTTCATAAAGGGCAATTTTGAGAGGGTATAGATTAGAGGATTAGGACCTGAGCAACCTGCTGGAGGAGGAAAGGATCTGGAAGGGCACCAACATGTGCACCAATGTGAATACCAGCTGCCATTGCAGCAGCTTTTTAAACAGTTGTTTTAATTACAGATAATTTGGGGATACACATTTGGTGTCCTTTCTAATTATTCAGCATGACGTATAAGACACGTTGTGGCAAAGGTCAAGCTAAAGACACTCAGGGCATGAAAAAACACTGTGATTAGCACAGAAACAAAGCAGAGCTAAGAAATGGAAGCAAACAGCATAGAGCTTAATTTTTAGACGAAAAAATCCCATGCAGGCATGGAAGGAAACACCAAGTCTGTACTGAGAGCTGCCTAAGGGAATAAAGATGAAAAAAATGAAGACAAAGCTTTTGGTACTGTCTTACTGGGGAGAAAAAAAGAGAAGTGATACCACCTCCAGGAACAATGCCTGAAGCCCTGGCATATTCAAGCATGTCTGATGAATACTAAAGCCCACAAAAGACTGACACTGTAAAGAAGAAGAAATAGATCCATTACAAAGTAAATTCAAGTAGGCTAAAGGAATCCAGAAGGCAAACCAGAAACAGAGGTAAAAAGGTGAACTATGCACCATATTATACAGCATATAAACTAGAGGCCATTCTTTTGGAGTATTCCAATAAACTGTACAAGTGAGTTTGCCCTAACTCAGCGCTGTCTCTGCCCTGGAATGGAAAGGCAGCAATATGGCCTGAACACCTAAAATCAAGGAGTAACACCTTCAGTGTCACTGCAGTGGATCCAAACACTGCTCACATACTGCAGCAGACAGCATGTGACACAAGAGCCTTGAGTTTGCAGCTATGCTTTTTACCTCAGGAGCCAGCTAAACCTTCCTGTCAACTGCAGAAGCCAACTACATAGAACCCATGAGAAACAGCAGCAATATTGATTGGACAAATGTGCTAAAACAGTTCTGACTAGGGGTGAAACCTAGTTTTTTAAATGTTTCATCTACTACAAGTGATCTTTCATGTAAGGAAAATTTGTTACAGTGCTTAATTGCTCAGCACAAGTAACAATGTCTGTACAGTCCACAGGAGATAAATGATGTTTATATCACTCCAATGCCACATGACAGAAATTTTGCATTTTTCTTTTTTTCTTATGTAGTAAACCCTACACAGTGACCTTCAAAGAATGTTATTAAAACTACAAAGTCAAGTATTCCAGAGAATGAAAAAATTAGGGTTGCCTGTGATAAAAATTTCAGAAAGTTCAGGAGGTTTAAAGGAAATAGGATGATTGTAAGTTTTTTCACAGAAAAGATGTTTATTACTTCTCACATCAGAACTAATTCTTAGTAAGCTGTTCAAACATCAGGACTTAGGCCTGGTCCAAAGATGCATCACCAGGATACAGCTGCTCACACTACTTCAATAGGAAAAGCTGTAGACCAAAATAAATGTTACCAAAGGATGAATATTTGTAAACAATGCAAAGAACAAGGAAGTAACTGAAAGAAGTTCAGTCAAAGGCTCAGACCTTCTATTGCATGTTTTCTCACCAGCTCCACATGGGACCTAAAAAGTAATAAGGTAATGTCCAAATCAAAGCCCATGAAATCAACTCACCAGTTTATAAAACATGCTTGGAAAGGTATTTGCCTATCCTTTAGAATTACTGACCTGTCTTGAGCACATCTGAGAATGAGACCCAAGTGGAAGCATTTGAAAGGGCAAGGAAAAAGCTGAAGCTTGGCCCTGGTCTTAAAATTAATTTAGTTTTCTCCTGCAAGAAGGTAACTTGTACATCTTTTACCAGGCACCAAGAGACACTGATGCCCATAGCACTTCTCAGTAGGTTCAAAGGTTCACAAAGGAGGTGTGTTCAGGCACAACAGGAGCTGATGGCTACAGTATCTGAAAGGCAGTAAGTTCATTAGCTTTGGGCAGAAGGCGGCCATCTAACTATAGGCGATTATTTTTGTCGAGGAAACCAGTGATGCTTTCAAACAGCAAACAGGATGCTATTGAAAATCTAACATCAATACATGGAAATATGCTCCTGTGTCTGAGAAAGTCATTACTGATGACAAGTACACAGAGCAAGAAATAGCTTCCATGGTTCAGGGCAGATTCTGAATCTTCACTAATGGAAGGCATCAGGCAATTGAACAAAGTGGTGACAAGTTGAGTTAGTGGAAATGAAAGAATCGTATCAAGTGGTTCAATAGATTGAAATAAAAATCTGATGATTTGTCAGCTCTGAGGGATGCATGGGCTGAAGGCAAAGCTAGGGTAATGCTTCCCAATAAAAAAAAAGATAATATACTTTTAGACTCCACTCTCTCCACCGCCAAAGGCGGTCCCTCCTCCCCACCTGCCCCCTGCACTCCAAGGCAGCTCTGCCCTGCGGCCAGCAAGGCCTGAGGCCACCTCGGCCCGCAGCTCGCCCTGCCCTCCTGGTGCCCGCAGCAAAGCTCAGGGATTTCAGCCAATTTTGAGAGGCAGCTGAGAGAAGCGGCTGCTGCTGCAGCCCCGGAGCCGACCGGCCACAGGGGAGATGCGTGGCCGGTGTTTGTAACCCACCAGCGGTACCCCCGTGACAGAGCCACGATGGGCTCCTGTGCTCACGGCAGTAGCGAGATCTGCTGCCTCTGCTCCGCAAAAGCGAATCTAAAGCAGGCGCTCCAGGGGCAGGGGAGACCGAGCGAGCTCTAGTGGGTTCAGAGCAGGGGCACTGCTCCCCCGAGCGCGGGGAGGACGGTGGGGCGCGGGCCGAGCACATCCCCAGCACATCCCCGCTCCCGCCCGCGGAACTTGCGCAGGGGCCACCCTCCCCCTTCCGGCCTTGGCCGGGCCCGCGCAGGGGGCGGGCAGCGATGGCGGCCCTGCCCGGCGTGTCCCGGGCCAGCGTCGCCACAGCCGTGCTGCTCCTGAGCTGCTGCGGGGCAGCGCTCGCCGGCGGCGTCCAGGTACGAGGCTGGTGGGAGCAGCGGCGCGGACAGAGAACGAACGGGCGGGTGGCGCCGGGGGCGCTGTGCTGCTCGTTCCCCCATCTCCTCCCCTCCGCAGGCAGAGCCGCCCCAAAGCGCTTGGGGTGCGCTGGGAGCCTCGCGTTGCCTTCCGAGCGGCGGCGCGGGCGACAAACACCCCGCACTGCCTTCCCCGGGCGGGCCCTACCCTGGCCCCGCCCGGCGTTGCCCCTACCCTAGCCCCGCCCGGCGCTGCCCCGTGGGCGGAACGCGCGGAGGTTGGTGTGCCATGAGTGGCGGTGCGGCACGGCCTGGGCACGGCACGGCACGGCTCGGTGTGCCATGAGCGGCGGTGCGGCACGGCCCGGGAACGGCACAGCTCGGTGTGCCATGGGCGGCGGCACGGCACGGCAC